>JAWNLU010001124.1:0-14294 GCA_035042165.1 Drosophila kuntzei
TACGTATACGTATACCTTCATATTATAACCTTTTATTAAACCTCTTTTGAATCTAACCATACTTTTCCATTAGTATATTATTATATGCTTTTTTTAAACCTCTTTTGAATCCAACCATACTTTGCCATTAATATATGCGATAGCCTACTGTTCAAACTAGCATACCTATACGTTCATATTATAACCTTTTTTTAAACCTCTTTTGAATCCAACCGATACTTTGCCATTAGTATATGCGAAAGCCTACTGTTCAAAGTAGCATACCAATACCTTCTTATTATAAACATATTTTTGAATCCAAACATACTTTGCCGTTAGTATATGGGAAAGCCTTATGTTCAAAGTAGCATACCTATAACTTCATATTATAACATTTTTTTAAAACCTCTTTTGAATCCAACCATACTTTGCCATTAGTATATGCGAAAGCCTACTGTTCAAAGTAGCATACCTACACCTCCTTATTATATCATTTTTTAAACCTCTTTTGAATCCAACCATACTTTTCCATTAGTATATTATTATATCCTTTTTTTAAACCTCTTTTGAATCCAACCATACTCTGCCATTAGTATATGCGAAAGCCTTCTGTTTAAAGTAGCATACCTATACCTTCATTTATAACCTTTTTTTAAACCTCTTTTGAATCCAACCATACTTTGCCATTAGTATATGCGAAAGCCTGCTGTTCAAAGTAGCAACCTATACCTCCTTATTATATCCTTTTTTTAAACTTCTTTTGAATCCAACCATACTTTGCCATTAGTATATGCGAAAGCCTTCTGTTCAAAGTAGCATACCTATACCTTCATATTATAACCTTTTTTAAACCTCTTTTGAATCTAACCATACTTTGCCATTAGTATATTATTATATGCTTTTTTTAAACCTCTTTTGAATCCAACCATACTTTGCCATTAGTATATGCGAAAGCCTACTGTTCAAAGTAGCATACCTATACCTTCATTTTATAACCTTTTTTTAAACCTCTTTTGAATCCAACCATACTTTGCCATTAGTATATTATTATATGCTTTTTTTAAACCTCTTTTGAATCCAACCATACTTTGCCATTAGTATATAGCCTGTTAATAGACCTAATAGTTCAAAATAAGTACAGGGGTCTATTAAGTTTGTTTCAAAAAATGTGCGTAACAGGCAGAAGGAGGCGTGGCAGACCCCATAAAGTATATGTATTCTTGATCAGCATCAACAGTCGAGTCGATATAGCCATGTCCGTCTGTCCGTCCGTCCGTCCGTCCGTCTGTATGAAAATCGAGATCTCAGAGACTATAAGAGCTAGAGACACCAAACTTGATATGTAGGTTCACCTATATTGCAAGCAGATCAAGTTTGTTTTAGAATTTTGCCACGCCCCCTTGAACGCCCTAAAATCCAAATTAAAGATTTCATATCTAAATTACAAGAACAATTTGAAAGCTAGAAACTGCAGATTTTGCATAGATGAAGCGTAAATAGTCCACGATCCTGTGTAGAAAATTTCATTGCGATCGGACGGTAAATAGCGAAGATATTAAAATAATAAGTTAAGTTGTTTAATTGTGTGAGGGTTGGCAGTAATCATAAATAAATGGCATTAATCGTAAATTAATGCTGTTGACAAAACTGAAATTTGGCAAATAAACGTCACATGGCTCCTGTGGCGTAGCGTACTGAGTCGTTGAATTGATTTTATACTATCGCGCAGGTCGCAGGTTCAAATCCTGTATCGGGCAGATGGTTTTTTATTTACTATATATATTAGATGTGTTAAATTGCCATGTTTTATTAATGGTTATATTGACATAAATATTAACATTTGATTTTAATATAAATTTTGTAATTCTTTTCTCAATAAGAGTACTACAATAAATAATATTGCAATATATCAGGTATCAGCAAATGGTATGGTGGCTCAAAGTGTAGAGTCTCCATACTTTGGATTTTTCTTTTGTCATCGGGTCGCGGGTTCAATTCCCTGCCGCGCCAACTTTTTTTCTAAATTTAGCTGATTTTAGATATTTGTCGGGTTCATATTCCAGCATGGTCGTATAGTTTTTTTAAATTTAAATTATTGTTTGTTTATGTTATATTTACATATTATATTTTATTAATATTAAAATATTATATGAACATGTTATATTAACATTCAATGTTAATGTTATTTTATGTTATTGTTATAGTAACGTTCAATATCATTGTAAAATTAAAAATATTTTTAGACCCCTACTTGATCTATATTGCAAGCAGATCATGTTTGTTTTTCTTTTGGGACGGGCCACTATATCATATAGCTCGCATAGGACCGATTGATCGAAAATCAAGCTTTAGTATGAAAGCCTTTTTGTTTTTTGAGATATAACAACCAATATTACAGAATAATTATCTGAATTTGTCGTCTACATACTGACCAAAGTTGGTTGAAATCGGTTAACTGTATCACAAAGCTGTCATAGGAAAGATCGATTGAAAATCAAGTTTTAGTATGAAAATCTTTATTTTGAGATATGTTTTATGAGATATGTTAACCAACTGACAGCATCTGCTTCTGGGTTGATTTTATATATCCTGACCAAATTTGTTTGAAATCGGACCACTATATATAATATAGCTGTCATAGAAACGATCGGTCAAAATTCAACAATTAATATGAAAAACTTATTTGTTTTGTGAGAAATCTTATCTAAACTGACAGCATATGCATCGGAGCTAGTCTTATATATCTTGAACTAAGTTTGTTCAAATCGGAAAACTGTATCATATAGCCGTCATTGGAACAATTAGTCGAAAATTTAATACAGAACACTGCAAGCGCATCTAAGTGCCTAGGTTCTGGGTATCCCACAGTCGATTAAACAAAATATTTTTTCATACTAAGTACGGGGTCTCCGACAGTCGCGTGTGCGCGACTGTAGCACGCGAGCGAAGTAGAGCGAAGCGAGCAGGCCAGCCCCCTTGTTTTATTTAAAACTTATTATGTCAGAAGCATATGGAATTCCAAAAATTTCTAATAACTTTCAAAAAAAAACTTCTTTACAATGTAAAAGTCTAGTGACGAAAGGGTTTTCCTGCCCCAAAATTTCTGATATCCCATTTTGTGACGAACAATATTAAATTTAATACATAAATTATTTGAAAATATATTGCAAAGTGCTTGTTAATCAATCTTATTGAAAAATTAATTAAAAATTGTATAATACCATCAAATGTTAATGTATATGTCAATATAACATCAATAAGACATGACAATATAACATTATTAATAAAAAAAAAACCATTTGCCCGAGGCAGGATTCGAACCTTCGACCTGCGTGATAGCATAAAATTAGATGAATTCAGCGACTTAGCACAGTACGCCACAGAGCGCTCTAACATTCGTCAGCCAAATTGCAGCTTTGTTAACATCATTTTTCTGCTAAGTATTAATTTATGATTACTGCCAAACCTCACACAATTAAACAGCTTAACTTATTATTTTAATATCTTCGCTATTTACCGTCCGATCGCAATGAAATTTTCTACACAGATCGTGGACTATTTACGCTTCATCTGTGGAAAATCTGCAGTTTCTCGCTTTCAAATTGTTCTTGTAATTTAGAAATGAAATTTTAAATTTGGATTTTAGGGCGTTAAAGGGGGCGTGGCAAAATTCTAAAACAAACTTGATCTGCTTGCAATATAGATGAACCTAGATACCAAGTTTGGTGTCTCTAGCTCTCTATAGTCTCTGAGATCTCGATTTTCATACAGACGGACGGACGGACGGACGGACGGACAGACGGACATAGCTATATCGACTCGGCTGTTGATGCTGATCGAATATATATACTTTATGGGGTCTGCCACGCCTCCTTCTGCCTGTTACGCAAATTTTTTTTGAAACAAACTTAATAGATCCCTTGTACTTTTTTTAAGTACGGGGTCTAAAAGAATGTATAGGTATGCTATTTTGAATAGTAGGCTTTCGCATATACTAATGGCAAAGTATGGTTGGATTCAAAAGAGGTTTTAAAAAAGGTTATATGCTAATGGCAAAGTATGGTTGGATTCAAAGGAGGTTTAAAAAATGGTTATAATATGAAGGTATAGGTATGCTACTTTGAACAGTAGACATTCGCATATACTAATGGAAAATTATGTTTGAATTCAAAAGAGGTTTAAAAAAAGGTTATATGCTTATGGCAAAGTATGGTTGGATTCAAAAGAGGTTTTAAAAAAATATTATAATATGAAGGTATAGGTATGCTACTTTGAACAATAGGCTTTCTGCATATACTAATGGCAAAGTATGGTTTGGATTCAAAAGAGGTTTAAAAAAAGGTTATAAATGAAGGTATAGGTATGCTATTTTGAACAGTAGGCTTTTGCATATACTAATGGCAAAGTATGGTTGGATTCAAAAGAGGTTTTAAAAAAGGTTATAAATGAAGGTATAGGTATGCTACTTTAAACAGAAGGCTTTCGCATATACTAATCGGCAAAGTATGTTTGGATTCAAAAGATGTTTAAAAACAGGTTATAATATGAAGGTATAGGTATGATACTTTGAACAGTAGGTTTTCGCATATAATGATGGCATAGTATGGTTGGATTCAAAAGAGGTTTAAGAAAAGGATATAATAATATACTAATGGCAAAGTATGGTTGGATTCAAAAGAGGTTTAAAAAAAGGATATAATAAGGAGGTATAGGTATGCTACTTTGAACAGTAGGCTTTCGCATATACTAATGGCAAAGTATGGTTGGATTAAAAGAGGTTTAAAAAAAGGTTATATGCTAATGGCAAAGTATGGTTGAATTCAAAAGAGGTTTAAAAAAAGGTTATAATATGAAGGTATAGGTATGCTACTTTGAACAGAAGGCTTTCGCATATACTAACGGCAAAGTATGTTGGATTCAAAAGAGGTTTAAAAGGTTAGATGCTAATGGCAAAGTATGGTTGGATTCAAGAGGTTTTAAAAAAGGTTATAATATGAAGGTATAGGTATGCTACTTTGAACAGAAGGCTTTCGCATATACTAACGGCAAAGTATGGTTGGATTCAAAAGATGTTTAAAAAAGGTTATAATATGAAGGTATAGGTATGCTACTTTGAACAGTAGGCTTTCGCATATACTAATGGCAAAGTATGTTTGGATTCAAAAGATGTTTAAAAAAAGGTTATAATATGAAGGTATAGGTATGCTATTTTGAACAGTAGACTTTTGCATATACTAATGGCAAAGTATGGTTGGATTCAAAAGAGGTTTAAAAAAAGGTTATAATATGAAGGTATAGGTATGCTACTTTGAACAGTAGGCTTTCGCATATACTAATGGCAAAGTATGGTTGGATTCAAAAGAGGTTTAAAAAAAGGTTATATGCTAATGGCAAAGTATGGTTGAATTCAAAAGAGGTTTAAAAAAGGTTATAATATGAAGGTATAGGTATGCTACTTTGAACAGTAGACTTTCGCATATACTAATGGCAAAGTATGGTTGGATTCAAAAGAGGTTTAAAAAAGGTATAATAAAGGTATAGGTATGCTACTTTGAACAGTAGGCTTTCGCATATACTAATGCAGTTGGATTCAAAAGAGTTTAAATAGAGGTTATAAATGAAGGTATAGGTATGCTACTTTAAACAGAAGGCTTTCGCATATACTAACGGCAAAGTATGTTTGGATTCAAAAGATGTTTAAAAAAAGGTTATAATATGAAGGTATAGGTATGCTACTTTGAACAGTAGGCTTTCGCATATACTAATGGCAAAGTATGGTTGGATTCAAAAGAGGTTTAAAAAAAGGTTATAATATGAAGGTATAGGTATGCTACTTTAAACAGAAGGCTTTCGCATATACTAACGGCAAAGTATGTTTGGATTCAAAAGATGTTTAAAAAAGGTTATAATATGAAGGTATAGGTATGCTACTTTGAACAGTAGGCTTTCGCATATACTAATGGCAAAGTATGGTTGGATTCAAAAGAGGTTTAAAAAAAGGTTATAAATGAAGGTATAGGTATGCTACTTTGAACAGTAGGCTTTTGCATATACTAATGGCAAAGTATGGTTGGATTCAAAAGAGGTTTAAAAAAGGTTATAATATGAAGGTATAGGTATGCTACTTTGAACAGTAGGCTTTCGCATATACTAATGGCAAAGTATGGTTGGATTCAAAAGAGGTTTAAAAAAGGTTATAATATGAAGGTATAGGTATGCTACTTTGAACAGTAGGCTTTCGCATATACTAATGGCAAAGTATGGTTGGATTCAAAAGAGGTTTAAAAAAAGGTTATAATATGCAAGGTATAGGTATGCTACTTTGAACAGTAGGCTTTTGCATATACTAATGGCAAAGTATGGTTGGATTCAAAAGAGGTTTAAAAAAAGGTTATAATATGAAGGTATAGGTATGCTACTTTGAACAGTAGGCTTTCGCATATACTAATGGCAAAGTATGGTTGGATTCAAAGAGGTTTAAAAAAGGTTATATGCTAATGGCAAAGTATGGTTGATTCAAAAGAGGTTTAAAAAATGTTATAATATGAAGTTATAGGTATGCTACTTTGAACAGAAGGCTTTCGCATATACTAACGGCAAAGTATGTTTGGATTCAAAAGATGTTTAAAAAAAGGTTATAATATGAAGGTATAGGTATGCTACTTTGAACAGTAGGCTTTCGCATATACTAATGGCAAAGTATGGTTGGATTCAAAAGAGGTTTAAAAAAGGTTATAAATGAAGGTATAGGTATGCTACTTTGAACAGTAGGCTTTTGCATATACTAATGGCAAAGTATGGTTGGATTCAAAAGAGGTTTAAAAAAAGGTTATAATATGAAGGTATAGGTATGCTACTTTGAACAGTAGGCTTTCGCATATACTAATGGCAAAGTATGGTTGGATTCAAAGAGGTTTAAAAAAGGTTATATGCTAATGGCAAAGTATGGTTGGATTCAAAAGAGGTTTAAAAAAGGTTATAATATGAAGGTATAGGTATGCTACTTTGAACAGTAGGCTTTCGCATATACTAATGGCAAAGTATGGTTGGATTCAAAAGAGGTTTAAAAAAAGGTTATAAATGAAGGTATAGGTATGCTACTTTGAACAGAAGGCTTTCGCATATACTAACGGCAAAGTATGGTTGGATTCAAAAGATGTTTAAAAAAGGTTATAATATGAAGGTATAGGTATGCTACTTTGAACAGTAGGCTTTCGCATATACTAATGGCAAAGTATGGTTGGATTCAAAAGAGGTTTAAAAAAGGTTATAATATGAAGGTATAGGTATGCTACTTTGAACAGTAGGCTTTCGCATATACTAATGGCAAAGTATGGTTGGATTCAAAAGAGGTTTAAAAAAGGTTATAATATGAAGGTATAGGTATGCTACTTTGAACAGTAGGCTTTCGCATATACTAATGGCAAAGTATGGTTGGATTCAAAAGAGGTTTAAAAAAAGGTTATATGCTAATGGCAAAGTATGGTTGAATTCAAAAGAGGTTTAAAAAAGGTTATAATATGAAGGTATAGGTATGCTACTTTGAACAGTAGGCTTTCGCATATACTAATGGCAAAGTATGGTTGGATTCAAAAGAGGTTTAAAAAAAGGTTATAATATGAAGGTATAGGTATGCTACTTTGAACAGTAGGCTTTCGCATATACTAATGGCAAAGTATGGTTGGATTCAAAAGAAGGTTATAAATGAAGGTATAGGTATGCTACTTTGAACAGTAGGCTTTCGCATATACTAATGGCAAAGTATGGTTGGATTCAAAAGAGGTTTAAAAAAGGTTATAATATGAAGGTATAGGTATGCTACTTTGAACAGTAGGCTTTCGCATATACTAATGGCAAAGTATGGTTGGATTCAAAAGAGGTTTAAAAAAAGGTTATAATATGAAGGTATAGGTATGCTACTTTGAACAGAAGGCTTTCGCATATACTAACGGCAAAGTATGGTTGGATTCAAAAGATGTTTAAAAAAGGTTATAATATGAAGGTATAGGTATGCTACTTTGAACAGTAGGCTTTCGCATATACTAATGGCAAAGTATGGTTGGATTCAAAAGAGGTTTAAAAAAGGTTATAATATGAAGGTATAGGTATGCTACTTTGAACAGTAGGCTTTTGCATATACTAATGGCAAAGTATGGTTGGATTCAAAAGAGGTTTAAAAAAGGTTATAAATGAAGGTATAGGTATGCTACTTTGAACAGTAGGCTTTCGCATATACTAATGGCAAAGTATGGTTGGATTCAAAAGAGGTTTAAAAAAAGGTTATAATATGAAGGTATAGGTATGCTACTTTGAACAGTAGGCTTTCGCATATACTAATGGCAAAGTATGGTTGGATTCAAAAGAGGTTTAAAAAAAGGTTATATAGCTATATGGCAAAGTATGGTTGGATTCAAAAGAGGTTTAAAAAAAGGTTATAATATGAAGGTATAGGTATGCTACTTTGAACAGTAGGCTTTCGCATATACTAACGGCAAAGTATGGTTGGATTCAAAAGAGGTTTAAAAAAAGGTTATAATATGAAGGTATAGGTATGCTACTTTGAACAGTAGGCTTTCGCATATACTAATGGCAAAGTATGGTTGGATTCAAAAGAGGTTTAAAAAAAGGTTATATGCTAATGGCAAAGTATGGTTGGATTCAAAAGAGGTTTAAAAAAAGGTTATAATATGAAGGTATAGGTATGCTACTTTGAACAGTAGGCTTTCGCATATACTAATGGCAAAGTATGGTTGGATTCAAAAGAGGTTTAAAAAAAGGTTATAATATGAAGGTATAGGTATGCTACTTTGAACAGTAGGCTTTCGCATATACTAATGGCAAAGTATGGTTGGATTCAAAAGAGGTTTAAAAAAAGGTTATAATATGAAGGTATAGGTATGCTACTTTGAACAGTAGGCTTTCGCATATACTAATGGCAAAGTATGGTTGGATTCAAAAGAGGTTTAAAAAAAGGTTATAAATGAAGGTATAGGTATGCTATTTTGAACAGTAGGCTTTTGCATATACTAATGGCAAAGTATGGTTGGATTCAAAAGAGGTTTAAAAAAAGGTTATAAATGAAGGTATAGGTATGCTACTTTGAACAGAAGGCTTTCGCATATACTAACGGCAAAGTATGTTTGGATTCAAAAGATGTTTAAAAAAAGGTTATAATATGAAGGTATAGGTATGCTACTTTGAACAGTAGGCTTTCGCATATACTAATGGCAAAGTATGGTTGGATTCAAAAGAGGTTTAAAAAAAGGATATAATAATATACTAATGGCAAAGTATGGTTGGATTCAAAAGAGGTTTAAAAAAGGTTATAATATGAGGTATAGGTATGCTACTTTGAACAGTAGGCTTTCGCATATACTAATGGCAAAGTATGGTTGGATTCAAAAGAGGTTTAAAAAAAGGTATATAATATGAAGGTATAGGTATGCTACTTTGAACAGTAGGCTTTCGCATATACTAATGGCAAAGTATGGTTGGATTCAAAAGAGGTTTAAAAAAAGGTTATATGCTAATGGCAAAGTATGGTTGGATTCAAAAGAGGTTTAAAAAAAGGTTATAATATGAAGGTATAGGTATGCTACTTTGAACAGTAGGCTTTCGCATATACTAATGGCAAAGTATGGTTGGATTCAAAAGAGGTTTAAAAAAAGGTTATATGCTAATGGCAAAGTATGGTTGGATTCAAAAGAGGTTTAAAAAAAGGTTATAATATGAAGGTATAGGTATGCTACTTTGAACAGTAGGCTTTCGCATATACTAACGGCAAAGTATGTTTGGATTCAAAAGATGTTTAAAAAAAGGTTATAATATGAAGGTATAGGTATGCTACTTTGAACAGTAGGCTTTCGCATATACTAATGGCAAAGTATGGTTGGATTCAAAAGAGGTTTAAAAAAAGGTTATAAATGAAGGTATAGGTATGCTATTTTGAACAGTAGGCTTTTGCATATACTAATGGCAAAGTATGGTTGGATTCAAAAGAGGTTTAAAAAAAGGTTATAAATGAAGGTATAGGTATGATACTTTGAACAGTAGGCTTTCGCATATACTAATGGCAAAGTATGGTTGGATTCAAAAGAGGTTTAGAAAAAGGTTATATGCTAATGGCAAAGTATGGTTGGATTCAAAAGAGGTTTAAAAAAAGTTATAATATGAAGGTATAGGTATGCTACTTTGAACAGTAGGCTTTCGCATATACCAATGGCAAAGTATGGTTGGATTCAAAAGAGGTTTAAAAAAAGGATATAATAAGAAGGTATAGGTATGCTTCTTTGAACAGTAGGCTTTCGCATATACTAATGGCAAAGTATGGTTGGATTCAAAAGAGGTTTAAAAAAAGGTTATATGCTTAATGGCAAAGTATGGTTGGATTCAAAAGAGGTTTAAAAAAAGGTTATAATATGAAGGTATAGGTATGCTATTTTGAACAGTAGGATTTTGCATATACTAATGGCAAGTATGGTTGGATTCAAAAGAGGTTTAAAAAAGGTTATAAATGAAGGTATAGGTATGCTACTTTAAACAGAAGGCTTTCGCATATACTAACGGTAAAGTATGTTTGGAGTCAAAAGATGTTTAAAAAAAGGTTATAATATGAAGGTATAGGTATGCTACTTTGAACAGTAGGCTTTCGCATATACTAATGGCAAAGTATGGTTGGATTCAAAATATGTTTAAAACAAGCGGGGTCCGCCCCTGCTCGCTTCGCTCGCTACCCCGGCTCGCTTCGCTCGCGGTGCTTCAGTCGAGCATACTCGACTGCCGGAGACCCCGTACTTAGCATGCAAAAAAAGCAAAAACTGGTGAAAATTAAATATTATTTTAGATAAACTTTGATTCTGATATCACTGCGGACGGCAGTCCGCGCTAGTGACGAAAGCAGCACGAAGTGTGCAAAAGGCGACTAGCAATATATACACGCAGAATGGAAAATTTGCCATGACTGTCCGATCGGATTGAGTTATATACCGATCGAAAGGTATGACTTTAACAAAAGTGCATACCAAGACTTTTGGTAACTCATCACTTTTCGTAAAATTTTATAATTTTTAAAAATTTTTATTAAAAATACGCGTCGAATCGATCATTTCAATCCGACATTTGGTTCAAAAGAGATATTAATTTGAAATTTTTAAGGGCCTTCTCAAAATGAGATGAAAAGTTTGTTTGTCTGTTTGTCTGCTTGTTTGGATCAAAGCGCTGAAAAAGCTTAAATTTTTTGATGAGGAATTGTTTCTTATCAGAAATCTAGAAATGTTTGTTCTACGACTTTAGCGGGAAATAGCTAGTTTAGCGGGAAATAGCTAAAACGTGATAAATTTGAAACACATACTTTCCAATCCAAAGAAGCTACAGATGTGTTCTATATGTCGTTAGAAAGGTATTTTTGAGAGCTTCTAGACGTGCCTTGAATACTTTTTTGCAAAGTGTTGAGGTAAAATTCTACAGGTGAAAAAAGGATTTTTATCTTAAACTTTGGCGAATTATTAGAAAACGGTTACGACGATTTTTATTAAATTTAAATATGTTGTAACACGCGTCTTTTGATATATGACACATATCTTTAAGCGAAAAGGTTTGGAAGATATTACCTATTAACTGAATATATACATTTAGCTATGTACCATACTACCATACTACTTAAAAAATCAAGCTTGAGTACGAAAAACTTTTTTGTTTCTTAAGATATCTCAACCAATTTGACAGAATATTCCTTTAAGTTGGTCTAATACATCCTAACCAAATTTGGTTAAAATCGGTCCACTATATCATATAGCTGCCATGGAACGATCGGCCAAAAGTTAAGTTTTAGTATAAAAAACTTTATTGTTTTTTAAGATATATTGATCAATCTGACAACGTACGCTGGTTAAAGTAAATATAAAATGTACTATATCATTTATTTTTTGATGTAAGCATTTCGATCATTTTATATAAAACTTATTATGTCAGAAGCATATGAAATTCCAAAAATTTCTAATAACTTTCAAAAAAAAACTTCTTTACAATGTAAAAGTCTAGTGACGAAAGGATTTTCCTGACCCAAAATTTCTGATATCCCATTTTGTGACGAACAATATTAAATTTAATACATAAATTATTTAAAAATATATTGCAAAGTGCTTGTTAATCAATCTTATTGAAAAATTAATTAAAAATTGTATAATACCATCAAATGGTTATGTATAGTCAATATAACATCAATAAGACATGACAATATAACATTATTAATAAAAAAAAAAAACCATTTGCCCGAGGCAGGACTCGAACCTTCGACCTGCGTGATCGCATAAAATTAGATGAATTCAGCGACTTAGCACAGTACGCCACGGTGCTGTGTAACATTTATCTGCCAAATTGCAGCTTTGTTAACAGCATTTTTCTGCTAAGTATTAATTTATGATTATTGCCAACCCTAACACAATTAAACAGCTTAACTTATTATTTTAATATCATCGCTATTTACCGTCCGATCGCAATGAAATTTTCTACACAGATCGTGGACTATTTACGCTTCATCTGTTGAAAATCTGCAGTTTCTCGCTTTCAAATTGTTCTTGTAATTTAGATATGATATTTTTATCTGCTTGCAATATAGATGAACCTAGATACCAAGTTTGGTGTCTCTAGCTCTTATAGTCTCTGAGATCTCGATTTTCATCAGACAGACGGAGACGGACGGACGGACGGACAGACGGACATGGCTATTTCGACTCGGCTGTTGATGCTGATCAAGAATATATATACTTTATGGGGTCTGCCACGCCTCCTTCCTATATCCCTATCCCTATACTTTTTTGAAGTACGGGGTCTAAAAAATGTTATAAATGAATGTATAGGTATGCTATTTTGAATAGTAGGCTTTCGCACATACTAATGGCAAAGTATGGTTGGATTCAAAAGAGGTTTTGAAAAAGGTTATATGCTAATGGCAAAGTATGGTTGGATTCAAAAGAGGTTTAAAAAAAGGTTATAATATGAAGGTATAGGTATGCTACTTTGAACAGTAGGCTTTCATATCTATGGCAGAGTATGCTGATTCAAAAGAGGTTTAAAAAAAGGTTATAATATGAAGGTATAGGTATGCTACTTTGAACAGTAGGCTTTTGCATATACTAACGGCAGAGTACGGTTGGATTCAAAAGAGGTTTTAAGAAAAGGTTACAAATTGATAGGTTTGCTATTTTGAACACTAGGATTTTGCTATACTAATGACAAAGTATGGTTGAAATCAAAAGAGGTTTAAAGAAAGGTTATAAATGAAGGTATAGGTATGCTAGAATATAGGAAGTTATAGGAATATATAGGAAGGCTTTCGCATATACTAACGGCAAAGTATGTTTGGATTCAAAAGATGTTTAAAAAAAGGTTATAATATGAAGGTATAGGTTTGATACTTTGAACAGTAGGCTTTCGCATATACTAATGGCAAATTATGTTTGGATTCAAAAGAGGTTAAAAACAAAGGTTATATGCTTATGGCAAAGTATAGATGGATTCAAAAGGTTTTAAAAAAATGTTATAATATGGAGTTATAGGTATGATACTTTGAACAGTTGGCTTTCGCATATACTAATGGCATAGTATGGTTGGATTCAAAAGAGGTTTAAGAAAAGGATATAATAATATACTAATGGCAAAGTATGGTTTGATTCAAAAGAGGTTTAAAAAAAGGATATAATCAGGAGGTATAGGTATGCTACATTGAACAGTAGGCTTTTGCTTACACTAATGGCAAAGTATGGTTGGATTTAAAATAGGTTTAAAAAAGTTTATGATATGAAGGTATAGGGGTGCTACTTTCAACAGTAGGCTTTCGCATATACTAACGGCAAAGTATGGTTGGATTCAGAAGAGGTTTAAAAAAAGGTTATAATATGCTATTTTGAACAGTAGGCTTTCGCATATATTAATGGCAATGTATGGTTGGATTCAAAAGAGATTTAAAAGAAAGGTTATAATATGAAGGCATGGGTATGCTACTTTAAACAGAAGGCTTTCGCATATACTAAACGCATAGTATGGTTGGATTCAAAAGAGGTTTAAAAAAAGGTTATAATATGCTATTTTGAACAGTAGGCTTTCGCATATACTAATGGCAGTGTATGGTTGGATTCAAAAGAGGTTTTAAAAAAGATTATATGCTAATGGCAAAGTATGGTAGGATTCAGAAGAGGTTTAAAAAATGGTTATAATATGAAGGTTTGCTTCTTTGAACAGTAGACATTCGCATATACTAATGGAAAATTATGTTTGAATTCAAAAGAGGTTTAAAATAGGTTATACGCTGAAATGGC
>JAWNLU010001125.1:0-282838 GCA_035042165.1 Drosophila kuntzei
GTATGTGGATTATTGTGCCAGTTGTATATGGATATACCAGCATAAATATGTATCTAGTTCAATAATGGATCTCAACCCAAAACTATTTTTAAACCTCAAGTAATTGTGTGAAAAGTTTTCATTCCGAAATGCTCTATTCACACATGTGTGTAATTCTATAAATGGATCGGTCGAAACGCAGGAATGCTACGCGTCGGCAACGTAATCTGATAGCTAGAGCGAGACGGATAGACAAGTAGAAGCTTACGTAATACCCGTCGAATATTTTTAGCTATGTAATATATTGGAAAAATTTCATTGAAATAATTTTCGAAATCATTTTAAAGCCAATTCACTGCGCAATTGTATTGAATAATTAAAATTCATATGAGTACATTTGTTATAATTAAAAATAATTCATGTCAAATATTATTTTATTTCTTTACTCCTTGATAATCTAGGCGGATGAGAAGAAGAAGGTTAAGAAGAAGAAGACCAAGGAAGAGGGTGGTACTTCAGAAACCGCTTCTGAGGCTGTGTCCGAGGCAGCAACCCCCGCACCAGTTGCTACTCCTGCCCCAGCTTCTGCTACTGGTTCGAAGAGAGCGTCGGGCGGCTCGCGTGGCTCGAAGAAATCCAAGCGCGCTGGCTCCTCCGTGTTCTCTGTCTTCTCCCAGAAGCAGATTGCCGAATTCAAGGAAGTAAGTTACCAAAAAAAAAAAAAAACCGCAATGCCCAAACCTATCCATGGTCCAATGTCCATGCCTTTGCCAATGCCATGTTACATCCATGATCGTAACCGAGCCTGCACATCTCTCGCACAAGTCAACGACCAAATCACCAACCACCTCTCTGTCTCTTTCTCTCTCTCTCTCTTTCTAAATCTGCGCGCGTTAATCAGGCCTTCCAACTCATGGATGCCGACAAGGACGGTATTATTGGCAAGAACGATTTGCGCGCTGCCTTCGATTCCGTCGGCAAGATCGCCAATGACAAGGAGTTGGACACCATGCTGGGCGAGGCCTCTGGTCCAATTAACTTCACTCAATTGCTGACCTTGTTTGCCAACCGTATGGCCACCTCTGGTGCCAACGATGAAGACGATGTTGTTATTGCTGCCTTCAAAACATTCGATAACGATGGTCTCATCGATGGTGATAAATTCCGCGAAATGCTCATGGGCTTCGGTGACAAATTCACCATGAAGGAAGTCGATGATGCCTTCGATCAGATGGTCATTGATGACAAGAACCAAATCGATACCGCATCCCTGATTGAAATGCTCACCGGCAAGGGTGATGAGGAAGAAGAGGAAGCCGCCTAAGCAGCAGCAGCCCCGAACACATCCTAACTCTAACTCAGCATCCATTTTACAACCAAAAACTTTTAAAATCGTCAAAAAAAATAATAAACGTAATTAAAAGAAATGCTCGTTTTACATATGTAAATTTAAATATTTATATAATCTCTTTTTGTTAACCAAACCACCAAATTACCATAATACTCTTAACTTCTTCAACAAACAAAATTTGGTAGCAAACAACAACAACAACATCAACAACAACACCAACTTGTAGTCACTCACCATGTACCAAGTTCCACGTATCATTTTAGGGATACTTTAAATCCAAATGTCAAAACGCCATCTTGACAGCTAGTTTTCTAGTTGATTTATTATTAAATTTTACACGTAAAATTTATAAATAATTGAAATCTATTTTATTTAAAAACACTTATGAAAATCAACAAAAAAAACTTTAAAAAAAAACAAAAAGAAATTTTAATGTTTATTTTAATTGCTGTTCGTTGAAGAACCACAGAGAAAGATGAGCAAAGCAAGCGGTGTGGTGCTCGCACCACATTCGCGTCCAGTGGGTAGCTAAATAGATGGATAGTTTAGGCCTTGGCCCACATCTGTTAGATTTTTTTTGCAGAGGTTAAGGAGAGAGAGACATCCAATTTCGTTAGAATAATTTTATCTGAGAGCTAAATATATAAATATCTTTCTAAACACAAAATATCTATTTACTTCATACGTTATTATTATGCATATCTCTATCGTTCGTTAAACAATTTCAATATACAACAATTATAAACATATATCAAAATACAAAGTTATTGAGAGTTAGCCTAAATGAAAACCAAAAAAAGTTCATTCACTCAAATTGTTTTATGCGAATTTACATAATCACAATCACAAATTTTCTGCTTATAAACTATCAACGTTTTAACAAAAAGTGTTTCTAGTTTATGCGTTTTAAAAGTATCGAAAAGTTATTAAAAATGCAAAAGTTGATTTATTTTTGAAGAGTTCACGTTTATGATTTCCTAACAACGGAGGCGGCCTTTTGGAAAAAACCAAAGCGAACCGATCCACTAAGATCTTAAGTATATAACCTATATTCATGCGATATAAGGGTCTAGTCAACGGGCTTGGTCGACTTTTAATTCGATTCAATACCGTTGAATATAGCGACTATCGAAATATGCACATCATTTTTGAGAACGAACATTGCAGGTGCATCAGTACCAGAGAAGTGAATAGGAAAGGAAGGGAATGTGAGAAAACAGAAGCATATCTAGTAGTTTTTATATAACGTAACAATACACAATCATTAGTACTTATTACAATCAATTTACACTTTTATTATGTACTAAAAGAACAACAACATCAAATGAAAAAAACGATTACAAAAAACCAATTCAATATGCAAGAAATCTTTACTTCAGTATAAATTAAGTTATATGGCAAAGAGAAAATAATTTAAAAAAAAATAATTTTTTTAACCCGGTCAGAAATTTTATAAAAAAAGAGAAACAAAATGAAGAACTGTTTTTATATAACAATGATGATGATGATGTCGATGACTTTGATGGAATAAAGCATAACCAAGTCGTCTAAAAAAAGGAAATTAAAATTTGTTTGATTGGGTTAGGGTAACAGGTAATCGAATAATCGCTATAGCGAGGTTTGACTGTGGGAGAGTAATTCCAGCCGGTTACGAGTAACGAGTTGAGCGAGGCAAAACAAAACCTCAGCTAAGCCAAGCAAACAAACTCACCACAATTGGCCAAATGGTTTGAGCTCTTTTTTCTGTCTTGTTGGACCGTCCCTCGACCAGTTTTCAGTTGAATTTCCCATTGAGTGCACGCATGCGCAGCGGAACATGAAAGTACAAAGCGTAGCTGTAAATATTTGGTAATAGTTTCGGTGCTAGAAAAGAGAACTTTCGGAAAGAGGAAGAAGAAGAAAGAAGCTACATAACATGAGTCAACTGTTGGGCCACAGAACGGTGCTATGCGTCATCTTGGCCTGTGGAGTTGCAACACAAAGTAAGTACAAGTACAAGTAGTAGTAACCTGATGCGGAAAAGCATTGCCCAATAACCTGAAATTCCCACTATGAACTGCAATGACATTGTATGCAAATCCTTCTCCAAATCCGCGGCCGTTTACTTTCAATGTGGTGCACGTAAACGAAAGCGAAAGTGAATTTACCATCTTGTTTTTCACCACTCCACACTCTTTGAGTCATGTTTTTATTATATTTTGCTCTCTTGCTTTGTTCCCCGGTTTGTAAACAGCTGTAGCGCAGCATCTGATCGCGTATATCTCTCAGCATGGGTTGCATGGCGAGATTACCTTTCGGCAGAGCGATGAAAATCTGGTTGAGATCCAGTCCAATTTGGAAGCCACGTTGCAATACCCGGACCAAGTGTGGAGCTGGGCGGTGCGACGCTTTCCCGTGGATTACACAAACACAGATCCCGATGAGCGATGTGAACTTGACCGACTGGGCTCGCAAGTCTTGAGCTTCGATGAGGATCTGGACTATCTGGTGTTGCCGGGCAACGAGACGTCCACCTGGCAGCACAAGATGCAGCTAATAGGGGATCGGGGCATCTGGGGCAAGTCCCTGGTCCTAACGGAGATGAATTCGAATGCTCGCATCTGTGCCACAATAACCACTGTACAGAACTCCATGGAGCACATGGCAGAGGCACGTTTCAATACTCCAATTGCGGGTTCAGTTCACTTTCGATGGCTCGCACCCACAGATGGTGTCGGCGGGGACACGTTGATCTACTCAGATCTCTTTCACATTCAGGAGCAACCATCCTCCACGCAGGGGGACAATCGCAAGTTTACGCAGCATCATTGGAAGATATTTGTGACGGATATATTCAAACATGATCATCATCGAACCGAGGATAACTGCAACTTCCTTCAGCTGGTTTTCGATCCGCAGGGAAGCGGGCCTGGCCAAGGCATTGGGGACTTGGACACTCGCCTGGGCAGGATTGGTGTGGCCAAGAATGCCCTTCGCATGTCGCAGCGCAGTGTCTTCCGGGATGCCAAACTTGCGCTGTTGCCCTCTGACCTGACCATTCCGCATCGCACACTCTACCTGGTAATCTACGATAACCAGCATCCGGACAACTTCTTGGCCTGCACACAGATCAGACACGTCCAAACATTGATCTACAAGTGAGTGGATACTTTTTTCAATTGGGATGCAATTATAACTCGATTATGCTTTCAGAACTTTCATTAATTCGGGCGGCGTCAAGGGCGAAGTTACCTTCACACAGCGCTCCAAGTTTGATCCAACCTTCCTCAACTTTACCCTGTCCACACCTCTCGCCCAGCATGTTAGCCGCAAGTTTGCCGAGGATGTCGCATCCTTTCGCATTCATAGTCTGCCCCCAACGCCACAACGTCTCGGAAAGTCGGATTACTGCGAGACAACGGGTGAATTACACAATCCCCGGGAGCTGCAGCGGGATAGTGGGCCACCTCCGGGATATGGAACGCAGGAGCAATATGCTATCGGTGATCTTAGTGGCAAGTTGCAAGGTCGCAACAAGCAATACTTTCATCAGTACGTTCTGCCCGGCACCAGCTCCGAGTTGAGTGGTCTCTACTGGGACCTTTATTTGCCACTGCAGGGTCGTCACAGCATCGCCCATCGCAGTCTAGTCATCTACACCTACAACCGCACCGAAGTCCACAATATAACCCAGAACATATGGGGTTGTTCCACATTGAATCAATACCAACGCAACGGGATCTACCAACAGCCAATGTTTACGGCACAGGTGAGATGCTTTCCCCTTCACTTTAAGTGGAGAGAATACCTTTTAATTATGTTTTTAATTTTATTATCCTAAGTCTACATAAAGTAATTCTTTTTAAATTACTGAACTAGTCATAATTGTAATTAACTTTTCACATTTCGATTCTTCTGCTTACATATATTAATTAATCTATTGTTCAGTCTTTAGATTATTATAATTTAAGTAGGCTGCAAACCGGTTCTGAATTAAACCTCGCAGGACCGGTTCCGTTCGGATTTTTAAACAGTACGAATCGGATCACGAAACGAACCTTTAAAATTGTTTATGCGGTAAACCCGAGCCTGAATAAAATAAATTAAAAGATTTTATGCTTCTAATATTGCGTAACTATTTGAAACTTCGAAAAATAACAATAAGTCATATTTAAATTTTCAAATTAATTTTGTTTATTTAGTAAATTGGTTTAAAAAGTCAAGAAAATATTAAAACTGTACAAATCATTATTTTTCTGAAATTGAATTAAGGCTCTAGCCAAGAACTTGGATTCAGGGTGTATAATTAACCGGTTCGATAGCCGAGCCTAAGCCTAGCTCTTTAGCTCGAACCAACGAACCGAACCTTTACCAAAGTTTTGGTGTTTTGAAGCATTGGTATTAAATCAATTTTAATATTTTTTTATTCTAAATTACATTATTATTATTTAAATTTATTTTATTTTATATTGTATTTCATAATATTCTTATCGGTTTTTGTTTATTTGCTGTGTTACTTGAAGGTTCTCTTCCGCTATCCTGTGGTTGGACGCGTCATCTTTCGCCAGGCCGCCGAGCAGCCTTGGCAGGATACGACGGTGCTGTTTGAGTATCTGATACAGGCTGATGGTTCCACGCAGAATAGCACCTTTGAGCATCGCTGGGGCATACACAGTAATCCCCCAGGTAAGGACTTCTATGACTGGCAGAACCGTTGCATATCGGCGGGAGGGGTATTCAATCCATTCAAGGTTGATTGGGGCAATCGCAGTGCCGATGATTATTGCCGACCTCAATTGCCGGCAATGTGCCGCTTGGGTGCACTCGATGCACGTCTTGGAAGGCTGAGTATAGCTGGGGGAATTCATAAGGCTAGACAGCTGAGTCGACGCATGTTTAGCGATGGTAACCTGCCCTTGTCTGGTGGCCATAGCATTCTGGGCAAGTCCCTGGTCATTTATGATGATAATGGGCCGAAGGCAAGAGGTGAACGGTTGGCGTGTTCCAGTCTGATCGGTCATTATCGTCGCAAGGTTGTCGCCAAGGATTGGTATGCCAATGGAGACGAGCTGACGGTCAATGGCAAAATGGAAATCACACAGCAATCGGAGTATGACATCAGCAATGTTGAGGTGCAACTTAAAGGACTACAGGACAACGGTGGCTATCAAATACACATGGTATAACTTGACTATTACCATATTCTCTGAATAAATATTTAGTTGCTTATATAACATTTAGACGCCAGTTGAGGCAAATCTGGCTTTTCCCTGCGAGACATCCACGCTGTACGGTATCTGGAATCCCTTCGAGGTCAACCCCAAGTCCATACCTCCGCCCAAACAGGGCACCAGCGATCAGTATGAAATGGGCGATCTCAGCGGTAAATTTGGACGTCTAAATGGACTGACCCACTATGAGGATGCCTTTAACGACACCAACTTGCCGCTCTTTGGCTACAGCAGCATCATTGGACGCTCGGTGGTCATTAAAAAGCAACAAAAGAACGCTCGATGGGCCTGCAGGTAAATATATTGGACCTTCCGTCTCTCACCTGAAGCGATCTCACTTGTTAGATTGTTGGACTAATCTACTCCTGTCTTGGTAATCGTATAATTGCAGCACCCTGGAGCGTGGCTATAGTCCTAGTGAGGCCAGGGAGTTACGGGGTATAGCTTCGTTTCACCATCCAACGGGTTACGCCTATGGCTATATTAAGATGACGCAACTGATTCACAACGATGGCAGCCAGTCAGAGACAGTGATTGAGGTGAAACTACGTCATCCGGGCAAGAACGATCGCAATTCGACGCGCAACCACAACTGGCAAATCTTTGTGAATCCAGTGGGCGTGGATGCCGCTGTCAAACCCACAGTTACCCGCTGTGTGGCGGGTGGATACGTCTGGAATCCTTATTACACTCAACTCGCAGATCCCTTGAATGTAAGCTCCCTATAGATACCTGACCATCATATAAATATACATATCTAACGATTTTCTCGGTTTTAGCTTGATTTATATGAACAGGAATGTGGACCAGATAATCCCTTGAGGTGCTATGTAGGCGACGTGGGAGCACGTTTGGGAACCATAGGTAAGTACTTCGTCTGGAAGCTTTCAGATTCGGTTGATTATCATCATGAACTCATGCAGATCTTGGTGGAGAGCGGGTTGTGCTCATCGATTCCAACTTTCCTCTGGAGGCACCAGTCGGCGCCATTGGACGCTCCATTGTTATTTTCGGACCAGAGCATTCCCACGAACGTTTCGCCTGCGCCAACATCGAACCGGATCACAATGTTATCAAGTACATCAATTTACAAAAGCCACCACGTTTTGTTGTGTATGTATCTTGACGAATCCTCAATAGAATCACCTAATAAGCTAGCTCTTCATTTGCAGAGCACAATTTCTGGAGGAGCTGCGTTCCGTGATGGGCATTCCAGAATGGATGCTGGACGTGGATGCTCGCAAGACAAAGGAACTGCACGGCGGCGCCTGCATTCAGATGATCATTCACTTTAAGGGACCCATTGCACATCGTCTTGAGCTGGACATGTCCCGATTAATAGCAGCTGGTCGCCTCGATGCTCCCAGTCTCTTTATACCGGGCTATGTCAATACCAAACGTAAGGCGACCATATCGTATCGCACCTGTGGAGTCAGGGATCATAATGAAAAGCGTAAGTGGATTACGATTTAAGACTATTCATTTTTTTATTTAATTTATGAAACGCTTCTCACAGGCACTAAAGTCTTCAAGGGCAGTTTCTCATATAGTTCAGCAGCAACCCAGCCAAAGTCTTATATACTTGTATTAGCTGTGACAGTCATCAGTTTAGTTTGTAGCAAACTTCTGTAAATAAACATAAATTAATAGATGTATAAATACAAATCAATAAATGATCTTATACTCATATGTAGATTATGTACATATCACATTTGGAAACACTTAAAACAAATGTTTATGACTGTTTACGGACACGAAAAATGTAAAAATTAAAAGCAAAACATATTCCAGGGGGATACCATAAATATAAATAGATGTAGATATAAAATATAAATAGTATAAATAGAATAAGACTCTCATAATCGTGTAAATTATAATGAGAAATTTTATACCAATCTGTTTGCCAACAGCATTGAAATTCATCAGTCATCAATATGAAAAGTAAGATCTTTAGTCTTTTTAATATCAATATACATATATGTATCTAGTGCATAAATCTGTCCAGTATTCTATCAAAAAGTGTATTTTTGGTTCATAAGCTCACCACACGACAAGAATTCGGTATAGAAATTCCCCTCACGGGTAGAACCCACCACCAACACTTTAAATTGGTACTAAAATGTGGAGTGGGCATGCGCATTACTCGCCCATAGCCCATCGATTTTTCTCTTGGACATTTTCCAAAACAGTTTTGAGTGAAGTGCAGTTGAGCGTGCTGGAAATTTCCTAAGCATTGAAAATTAAGACCGTTGAGCAAATAAATAATGCAGTTAATCGCAGTGGTTTTATTTTTAAGTCTGGTGCTCAGCTGCAGTGCCTCTATAAGCGGGCCATATCTCTTTTGGGGTCATGACAAGGTGTTTAACTTGCAACCCCAAGCATTAGTCGATGCCACATCCAAGGAGCAGCCGCTGACGCAACTTTTTAAAGATGCCAAGGCGATTATAATTTTCGTGCGAAACAACACAAATCGTCTGGAGGGCACCAAGTATCCCAAGTTCCAGAATTTGGTGAAGAGCAACGCCTGGGCTTATTTGCCACAACGCAGTCTGGCCGCAGAACCTTATAGCTACAACGCCAACATTGAGGTATACATACACACACCTATTCCGAATTGTAACCCACCCCAACCCACTTCTCACCACATCTCTTTGTGCAGGTCATAAACCTATCAGGGCATCCCGAGGAGGACGATGGTGAGCTGCTAACGGGCTACACCGATGCATTGACCGTTTACGGCCATGGTGAAGTGTTGGGAATTTTAGCCAACCGTGAGGAGGAGGCACATTTCTTGGCTAAACGTCAGGTCAAGGAAGAAACCAAGGAGGAGGAGCCGAAAGGAGCAAGCACCACACAATCAACGCCCACTGCCGGAGAGACTGAGGTGAACTATATCTTTATTGCCGAAGGAAACAAGGCGGTGCTTAGTTTAAATGGTCCACCAGAGCTGCGGTTGAGCAATGAAACGTTGCTGCTGGAGGAGCACAACAAGCATATCACCTTCGATGATCAACGTGCCAAGGGTTATGGTCGTCTAAGCATTACCTTCATGTACAATAGCGAAAAGTGCACCATGCGCTTCAAATTCTCCCTCTTGCGAGGCACCTGGCATCTACGCAACGTGGAGGTGGAATACCGGGATAACAAGGCTGTTCTGCCTGCCCTGGGTGATGAATATACGCTGCCGTCGGCTCCGCTAGGCTTCTCTTTCCGTTGCTCCTCGGAGAAGCTGGTCTTCAGAAACCCCATCAGGAATGATACTCTGCTGAATCTCTACTTGACCGATTACCAAGTGCAGCCCTGGCTAAATGGACTCAAGAAGTTCGGCGATGTATACGATTGTGTCGGCTTCATCTCGGTTCCCATTCTAGCTGGCTTGCTTGTGTCTGCCTTTCTCCTTGGCATCCTCGGACTGGGCATCACCGCTATGCTGAGCATGCACACACCGAACCGTTTCGAGAGCTCTCGCAACAAGCAGCTAACATTCACCGTGCAGGAGTAGATCATAATCCTCCTGGGAAGAAGCGGGCTGAGCAATTAGTATTTATAACACTTGCTGCAAAATGTTCGCTTTGATTACATACTCACCGGTTAATCCTCTGGCACTTCTCACGTTGGCCATCGAATTGTTTCTCATACATTTACTCTTTGTGCTGATTATTCTATATATATATGTGCTATGGTATTACTAATTATCTAAATAAATACAACTATGAGTATGAACATCAAGATTCAAAAAAATAAAGTATGTATTTACATCCAAAGTATTTATTTTTAAAATTCAAATATATTTATTATTTATAACACAAACTTTAATATCAGTTTATACAAAAATGCAAATCAGGCTCCAATTGTCGAATAGCTTAATAATAATATTGGCTTGGTTAATGGTGAGGAGAATTTTAATTTCTGCTCAGTTTGTATCATACTGACGGAGATGAGAATCAGGGCTTGGGGAAAGTCAGAAGAGCTGACAGAATGTTGGCTAAGAGATATTCTGAACGGTGCTTATTAGATTTTACTTGTTCAGTATGTGTCGCAGGCGATGATATACAGAAATAATATATAATATAATATCAAATTCCTTTTGAAACAAATAAATAATAAAATAAAATTATATGTTTGAATTTATGTTTAAACGTGTTAATTCAGAAAAAGTATTTTTTTAATTAAACTACTTCTATCATACATTCATGCCAATATAAAGAATTACTTAATATCACATCTAATAACATAATATAATAATCTACATATACATTGAATACGGTAAGTAAACTTGACACAAATTTTTTTAAGCCCTTTTGATAGACGGGTAATTAATCGATTGAATTAATTTGGGTTTAAAGTGGAGTCTAACATAGGACAAGCTTTGCTAAAAAGCATGCATAATAATAAATAAATAAATTAATATATTTAATATTTAATTCAAATTTCCTTGTTTTAGCACAAAGTTTTGACAGCTCTCCAGTATTTGCGCATACGCTGCATGGAAGCTTCCCATTCCACGACTCTGTAAATTATAATATTGAACAATTGTAAAGTATTTAAATGCTATATGTATATTTACAAAGTATGGATCCTCGATAATCTCATCCTCTTTACGGCCGATGTAACTACCCAAAAGCAGTATACGACATTGAGGTAGTGGCTGTAACTCGCCCGCCATTTGTTGGAGTTCCCTCAGATTGCTGTTGTCCATGCCGAAAATGTAATCATATTCATAGAAATCCTGCTCAGTTATCTATGAATTTAATCTTGGAATTATATGCCTCGAATGAAATGCTATGATACTTACTATACGACTAAGGTGTTTTGTCTTCAGGCCGTGCTGTTGCAATAGATCCTGGGCGCGTCCCTGCGCTTCATAACCCACATTCCAATCTCGCAATCCGGCGCTATCCGTGTGCCAATCCTTCAGTTGCATTTTCTGTATCAGGTTCTGTAATATCGCTTCCGCCATAGGTGAGCGACAAGTGTTGCCTATACAAATATTTGTAGATATTTAATGCGTTGTACATATGTATATTATACAATGCTGTAATATTTACCCAAGCACACAAATAAAACTTTCATTGCGCCTCTTATCAATAAAATGTTCTGCAAGAAACAATGCGGAATCGGCAACTGTTGATTGTGAAATGACAAGAATTGTGAAAAAATAGAAAGAACGGGGATTTTTACGCAAGTAAACGAAATCCCAGAACGTTGTTAAGCACTAGCGCTATTTCACCACAACAAAAAAATGGTATGACTAATACATATATTTATTTACCGTCATGGGAAAAAGTATTTGCTTTTTATAATCTCGATTTAGTGGGGAGTTAGTCGCATATGTAGTCAATTATTAATAAAAATTATATATATCTTGTAATAAATAGCTACTTCCAAATCTAATCAAATATTTTCTATTAATAATCTATGAAGGATTGGTAATTTTTTTTTACATTTAAAAAGCCGAAGAAAATATTGAATATATAAAAATTATTTAAACTTTAAACTAGTTTCCGAATTTTGTACATTTTTGTTTTTCACCAGAGTACTATTGCCAATACTTTTGTCTACGACTGTACATAACAAGGGAAAACCGGTTGTCGTGCTCATTTTAATTAGTGTTTATTTTTCAGTTATCAACTATCAATTAACTACATCGAATGCCATTTACCTATTGACTTATTTTAGCAGTCGCTGCTTTACAAATGCTGTGCAAGCCACAACGCACTGCTGATAAGCTGTCTCAAATCCCTCGGCGCCTCGTTGCTGAAGAGAGAGAAACAGAGTTCCAGTATATATGTACATAAATACAAATTAACAATTTCCCGACTTACATAATAAGGATCTTCGATAATGCGATTTTCTTTGCTCAGGCCAAAATCGCCCAGCATTAGCAGCTCCGCCTTGGAACCTTTTGGTGCCAGACGCCGTAGTTCACTCATGTTTTCCTCGTCCATTCCGAAAATGAAATCAAAGTCGTTAAAGTCCTGCTTCGTTATCTGTCGCACAATATGCGTGCTCTTTAATCCGTGGTGCTGGAGAGTGCTCAGGGCCCGGGGATCAGCTCGATTCCCCACATGCCAAGAGCCCAGGGCTGCGCTATCCACAACAACTCCATCGACCTTCGCCTTGGCCAAGGAGTCAACCATAACAACCTCAGCAATGGGCGAACGGCAAATGTTACCTGCACATAAATTAGGTTAAGAGATCGTGTAATCGGAGATTATTGCATTTATTACCCAAACATATCATTAATATCTTCTTTGACATTTTAAATTACAAATTTGTACGCTTTTTGCATGTACAGTGGCGGACAAAACTAGAGGCAGTGTTGCCAGCTTAGCATATTTCAGGCTAGTTCTAGCATTTTTCAAAATGGAAAAGCTTATAAATTTAGCGAATAGCTTATAGCCTGAAATCTAGCATATTTTAATTTTCATTTAGCTTTTAAAATATATTTATTGCATCAAAATGAAATATTTTATGAGTTTAAAATGTTTTACGAGCATACAAGAATCGGAACTTGTTAATTTCGTGCATAAACAATCGCGTAAACTGCATCGATAAGAATTCTGACCCTTTGTCATTGCCAAATTGTGCGAGGGCAAAAGAAAAGTGAAATTTCATAAATAAAAATGCCGAAAATTCTTTACAAAATAGCGATTTAGTGGCATATTCAAATTAAAATCATATATTTAAAAACAAATTATATTGTGTATTAATTTAGACTTAGCTTATTTGTTGTTCTATTGTTTTTTATTTTTAGCTATTTTTAGGATATTTTTACTGCAGATCTAGCTTACTTGCATGCTCGAAACCTGGCAACACTGGTTGCAGTGTTACCAATCATTCTCTCTCACTCTTACTTACTTACACGCCACTGGAGAGGAAGGAGACCAAAATATTGTAAATGTGGTCAAGCGATGCCACCCGTTTTTTTTTTGCCGGTTTTTGGTTGAGAAAGACGCCGCGTGGTTTTCCCGTTACATTTTAGTTGCCTGAAATTTCAACTATTTCAATTGTTTCTTTCTATTAAAAATCATGGCGGCAAATAAAGAGAACATCAGGATTCCTTACATTTTGAATGGAAGGATCTTTAAAATAAAAAGGCAGTATGCAAGTGGTAGAATTTCTGTGGAATTTTGTAATATATTATATATATATAAAGTCAACCTAAGAAGTATAAAAACGTTGATCAGATCAGGATTCCTTACATTTTGAATGGAAGGATCTTTAAAATAAAAAGGCAGTATGCAAGTGGTAGAATTTCTGTGGAATTTTGTAATATATTATATATATATAAAGTCAACCTAAGAAGTATAAAAACGTTTTTATCTGCTTTCTTCTAGATTTCCCAGCTTTTTCTAGCTTTTTCCGGTCCCGGAGAGTTGGCAACACTGGTTAGAGGTGAAGAAACATATATTTAACCGAGTTGCCACCCTAAAAAAAGTCTGGCAGCGCCGGAACAAAAGTACTAAATTCATATTCAGTACTGTTTCCACATTTTTAATTTTTTGCAGAATTTTTGTTGGATTTTTGTTATTTTTATGATATTTTTTGTAGAATTACATTTGTAACTTCTTCCCCCAAGGAGTGACGAACTGCAAGCCTTTATAAAAATTAGCGCCTTAATTTTCTCTTATTTCGAATTAAAATTTTCCATCAAAGTACTAATTTGATTTCAAAATACAAAGAACAAGTGAGGTGGAAAAGCATGGAAAATCTTGGAAAATTATAATATCGATGGAATCACAGCTTGTGAAATATATCGAAGTTTTTCGACCAGTTGAGGCGCTAATTTTTGCTATCCTTATATTTTACTTAAGACGTTTTACTATGTTTTGTTTAACATAAAGCTTTGTATTTATTTAATTTTGTACTACTTTCTACTATTTCGGAATTTTCTATCATCAATGCTGAAATCATCGATGAATTCACAAGTCATGTTTCTGCCGCCCTATTACTTGAATACCAACAAGTTGTCGTTTTCCAACACTGGCAAACGCACATCAAGTTGTCAGCTCCGACCATCAGCTGTTGTTAACCCTTAAATGGTGCCGTGTGATTGACCTTAAATAACAATTTGATTACGACGCGCCTGTTTTAAAAAGTTGTAGCACGCATAAGAGCATTGCTCGAATATCTTCTCGAATGGTGCCTCGCCCATATCCTGCAAATATATGTGTGTAATTGTGATTAGTTGTTAAATATGAAATTGAATTTATATTTACATAGTAGGGATCTTCAATTGTTTGATTGTTTGGCTTGAAACCAAACAAAAAGTCACTCAGCAAAAGTAACGTAGCGTTGGAGTAATGCGGCATCAAGAGCTTCAATGATGCCATATTACTCTGATCCATGCCCAAGATATAATCGAATTTCGCAAAGTCATCGACGACTAAACGCCGGGCGCATTTATAATACTCAATGTTGTGATGTCTAAGCACACTCAAGGCCCGGGGATCTGGTTTGGCTCCCAAGTTCCATCCCTCGATGGCGGCGCTGTCCACTCGCCACTCGTTTTGGAGTCCCAACTTACAGATGGCGTCGTGAAGAACAGCTTCCGCGATGGGAGATCGACTAATATTATCTATGGGTGAGTTTCGTTTTAAGATTAAAGAGTATTTACTTATAATAGAGATACGCACCCATGCACACCATTAGGACATACTTCGGCTTACGAGATTTTCCCATTGTTTTTACTGATAATTGCACTTTCTACAATGTTAAATTTGTTCTATAAATAATGCGTAAAATTGATTATTTTGTTTACAAATGAAATGTGTTTACAAATGTCAATGTAACCCAGAAAACTATCAACTCTATTCTGAAGATCGTATGTACATATATAAGAGACTTGTTACAGGGTATTTTCCAGTTGTGAGCGCGAGTTTTAAGTAAACATTTGGTATAGTGTTTAGGAACTCGGAAGCCGGAAGTGCTTCGAAATAGCTCCTTCGAGGTGTTCAGCCAAACACAATTAATTTTATTTTTAAACAGCGTCAAGTGACTGAGTTTCTCATTAAACATCTCATGTATTTTAACAGTCGAACTGCGCTTCAAATAAGTTCAACTATTAACATGAAATTAAAGTTCAGTTGGCCAAGAAACCACTCAGGTTACCAACCAAATTACTTCCATTACCATAAGCTCTGTAAACTTTTGCCCAATGAATATGCAGCAGCCTCTTGGGTGGAGTCCCATTGCCGACATTGCAGGTGCAGAAACCCACAAAGAGCGACAGATTCTCAAATTTTTAATGACTTTTATGCTGTCGACACCGTCGACATCTTTTGGTTCTCTCGAGTGGACTGAGGATAAGCGGTCAAAGTGCAGATTGCTCTTAAAGTCGTTGACCAGGTTGGGGTCTCGCAGCCTTAAGAATAGGACTAAGGTACAAGAGAAAAAATAAAACATAGTTTTATGCAAATTTCACACAGCAAGAAGACAAACAAGAGCCAGACGTACATGAAGTTACCCAAGTGAAGACGGTGGAGGTGGAGGTGGATGTGGATGTGGGAGGAGGTTGCCTTTCCTGATGGCATCAAAGTGAGCTTGTCGTTGTGCAGACAAATGTAACAACAACTCGTATCGCACTCGTCTTACATACGAATATGCAAATTGCTTGCCAGGCGTTGCTGCAGTGCGTCCTCAACAATTGACAATTGTTGAAAATGCAAATGGAAATGCAGAGACATATGCATCATCACAACACAAACACCAACAACAACATCTCATTCATATGCGTTGAGCGACGAGTTGTAGGCGTTGACATTGCTATCTGACAACGGCAACAACAACGACAACAACTTAGATAAGATAAAGGACGTCAGCTGCATTATCAACAGCAACAAACAGTCAAACAGTCAGTGCAAATACGAGTGTACCGGCAGATAAACAAACCGTAGGCCAAAAGACTTTTTCAAGTTCAAATGAGGCAGCAGCGAACAACTGATAACGATAAACATTGGAGTGACAGTTCTGGCCAAATGGCAAAATGTCTGCAAATATGGCTGAAGCAGATGAGCAGCCATTTTATAGATGGGCAAATGAAAAGCGGAAAAGCTGTCACTTCTAACTGTCAGACTGCAAGTCTTTCTATTTGTATGTCTGTCTGTCCATCTGTCTATCTGTCTCTCTGTCTCGCAGCTTCATCAAATATTTAGCGCCAGGCATTGTACATATCGTAAAATGTAAATACGAAACGGACGTCGAAGTGGTGGAATATTTGTATGTAGTATGTAAAGACAAACTACCCTGCGATGCTCTTTGATGGGAGGTGTAGGGTGTGGGGTGTGGGCTGTGGGTGTTTACCAGTGCCAACGACCAACAACAAAAGCATCGCAGCCAAAAAGCCGGCAACAACAAGCGTCTGCAACAGCGAAAGATGCCAGCAACAATGTTGATGCAACTTTATCCAGGTGCGCACTGTTAAACATAAAGGGAAAATCATAAGAAATAATTCATGTGCTTTACAAAAATAAAATGCGTTAAACAAACTTAAAATAATAAAATTACTACTTACAATATATATAATTGATTTATCAGCGAATTTTTAAATGATTAAAATGAAAAACGTTAATTAAAAGCTTGCACTCATAAATATAGTTGGTCAAGTATCAAAATCCCTATATTAAATCAAATTTTCATATATGAATCTCTCTATTTTTTTTTAGAAACTTGTTCTAAGAACTATAATAAAATATTCATAATAAAAAAAAAAAAATTAAAGTATATGCATGTTTTTGAATTTTGTCAAAACAATTACTTGACTAAAATACATACACATTTAAGCGCGTAAATACATATGTATGTACATATTCGAAAAGAATTTATATTTCAAAAGAAATCTCAACAAAACAATCAAAAATCGTAATTACTCACTTGGGCCCACTTTAACATACACATTCCGCCCCTGGCATTTGGCTAACGCAGAGTGCATGTGTCTGCGTGCATTTATCTCGCATCGACTTGTTATGTTGCCTGACTGTTTGGCTGCCTGTACGGCGACGTCGACAGCGACGGCGGCAGCGACGGCGGCAGCGACAGTGGTTCAGAAACTTGTTTTCAACGTAGTTGGGTTTAGTTTACTTTGAGACGGCATCGCAGGTGGACGTGTGGAGAGCCAGCGGTCGAAACGAATACGAAACGAACGTGAGCGCGTTGAGAACGAAACGTAGCGTGTTTTTAAATACTCAGAAACACACACATACAACGACAACAACAACGTCAGTGTTTGCGTTTGGTTTTATGACGCGTCGGTCGAGTCAGGTAGTTTCTTCGATTTGTCTGTTCTTTTTAGTGAATTTTAATTTCTGACAAAATCATCGAGCGTGTAAATGTTGTTAACAAGTACAAAGTATTCAACATAGAGGAGATAAACGACTTCGGTATCCGATTCAATAGAGAATTAAAGTGTTAAAAACGCGTACTTACGGATACGTCTCTTCCACTTGGATTACTCATCTCATCTCATCCCGTCCCATAACGCAGGAGCAACGACCAGGAGGCCAATAGCGACATTTCACTGTCTTCGCGGTTTCTCCACGATCGTCTGTCTCGTTCTCGCCAAGTGTTACAGCGACTAAGACTAAACTTTACGAAATCAAAACCAGTATCTGAGCCAATGTATCTGTAAGATACACCACAGCCCCACAGCGCATATTGGAATTTACTTAACGTGTATGCGACGCACGCACACACACACACACTCACATACACACACACATACATACATTGTTGTCTATTGGAGTTGTACTTGTATTGTAGGTAAGTACAAACTGGCGGCGCCCTTTTCTCAGAAAATAAAACCCGTAGTGCACCAATCCAACTGTTTAGCCGGCAATGGGTTTTCCCACCCTCGACTAATGATGAATCTGACCTGCATGTTGCTACCTGTGATGAGACCCTTATAGAGCCCTGGTAACTGGGAAAGTGGACAGTCCCAAGATTTGACTGCATATTGAATGCTATTTATAAACTCTATTCTCTCTGGCCTCGCACGATCGTCAGCCCCAGTTCCAGTCACAGTCTCAGTTCCAGTGTGAGTCTCAGTCCCATTTCTAGTCCCAGTCCCAGTTCCAGCTCCACACCCAGTCGCAGTCGCAGTCAGAGTCACAGCTTCGGATTCGGCTTACGCTTGTGCGTTTTGTCACACACAGACAAGACAAGACACGATCAGAGCCGGTTTTAGTCTCAGCAACAACAGCAGCAACATCAACAACAACAGCAGCAACATCAATTCAATTTCTACTGGCTGAGTGAGTTTTGCTGTGATGAAGAACCTCAGCAGCAACATCATTGGAGCATCGACGACTTAAGCGTCTTTCGTTCCATCTTTCAAGCAGGTTTTCTGCTCTTTTCTTCAGCATTTCGTTTTCATTTTTTTTTTACTTTTTACTACTTACATATTTTTTGTGTGTTGTTGTTGCTGCTGCTTCTGATGCCGCCAAGATTTGCTGATTTTTCACTGGTTTCTTTTATTTTTATTTATTTTTTTTTCGAGTAATTCTTAAGTAGGTGCATGGCCTTATTTACCCAGTTTCCAAATCACTCGACAATTCAAACTATTTGTGCTGATTCATAATTTGTTTTTTTGTGGAGCCCCGTTTGAATATTTTAGTCAATGTGCCAGACATTCTTTATCGAACTGGTCAATGGGGGAGCATGCCACACCCATAAAAGCCGCTGTATTGCCAATCTAAAATGTTTCTTTTGAGTCATGGCTAAACAATGTGACCAGCGCTCTCTTTGTGGTCGAAAGTATAACCGCATTATGGCCGGAACAATGCAAAAATCCAAATGCAAAACTTGTTGCTGGCAATAACAACAGAAACAATAACAAACAGCAACAGCAACAACAAGAGTTTTAGCTAACCGCAAAAATACTTTTAGCAAATACATTTAAGAGTCGCCGAGCTGTGCCGCGCCAGACTCACCTGGAGTCCAGCTCATTGTTGTTGTCGCACATTTTTAGCTTAGCTGTTGCTGTAGAAGTTGAAGTAGAAGTACAATAAATACAGCAACCAAGTGGCTTATAGCCAAGGCAAAATGTTGGCACAAATCTAAGCAAGTGTGTCAGCAAGAGTCGAAGCCTATTAAGCACATGGCTTAAGATTGACCCAGAGCTGGCCAAGTTCGATAAAGCCAACGCCCAAGTCTCAGTCGCTTCACTCTCGGAGCGATTAAGTTCAATTAATGGTGACAGGCGACGGCATAGAATTGGCACAAGCATCAAGAAATTCTGGCTAATCATATAAAGTGATGGACAGGGGGACAGCGGATGGCAGACACTGTTTGCTTAATTAGAGAAGCGGGTTTTGATGTGCCGGCCAAGCAGCTGCACGGCCAATTAAAGCCAAAAGTTTAACACTTTCGCCGGGCAGCTGCGAAATATTCTCCAGACTGGCAGATAGATAGACAGACGGGCGAGACTTGCAAGTAGTCGCTTTTATTTGAATGTTGACCGTGGAATGTGTGTTGAATTTATTTAGATCTGTGGACTACTTCCATCTCTAGACCTCCTCCTGGCTGCGACGCACACAACGAGCTACTTTGCGCTTGAATTCAGCATAATCTTCGCGCCATTCCTTGGCTGCATCTACATTGGCGGCCGACTCATCATTGGGATCGGTCAGCATGGAGATCACCGACAGCAGAATCGTTTCCACGGTGTGCACTGGCAACCAGCGTTCCTCAGCCTTCTCATAGCCCCATTTATCATCGCCAGGTTCGTGCAGGATTGAGATGCAGACATCGCCATTCTTTTCAATATTCGGATGCCAGATTTCAGTGACGAATTTCATACGCGGCGGTCGCAGTGGATACTCCTTGGGAAATATCAAATGGGCCTTAAAGCAGCCGCTTTCATAGAGTGTGTCCTGTGGCCCAATGATGACCACTTCCCATTTGAAGATGTCCTCATCGTTGATTAAGCCGGCTGAGAAGCCCTCGACGGGATTGCGATGCAATTCAGCGAGTTGGCGCTTGAGCAGCAGCGATGCTTGAAGTTCGGACATGACACTGGCTGAATTATTGATTATTATATTTTAAATAATGATGTTCACTTATTTCGTGCTGTTGCTGTTGCTCTGGTTGCTGTTGTTGGCGCCACTTACTGCAATTTTGTTCAGAAAACTCGATTTTTGGGTTGTTTTCAGTTTTTCGGAATTTTTTGTACACTTTTTAGGGTGCTGAGCTACGCTGAATGCTACGGCCAACAAACATTGACATTACATTGATTTTAAAAAGCGGACAGTATGCTCAGAGCAGTCAAAAATCCAAAACAAAACAAAACAAAATATCTGAAAATTTAAATACATTTCACAGTAGAGTGGCATTTAGAAGTTTTGTGAATTTCGATTAAGTGCTGTGGCAATTAGGTTAAATTAGACAAAACCACATGATTGCAATTGCTTTGCAACTTCTCTTTGCTCTTCTTCTTCTATTTTTACATACAAATTATGAATTTTTCCACAATGTGGCAACTGTTTTTGTTGCCTTTTGGCATCTCGTAATTGCGTACAATTGTTGGCACAGACTCTCTGTCTGCTTGGCAACGTTGCCTCTACATAGTTGCATACTCATATACCACATTTGTATCTCAATTCTCTCCCTTTCCACATACTCAGCAACTTTTCTGCCAATTGCATTTTCATTTGTGATGGTATTTGGAATTGCCATCCTCTTTCCCGCTGCCGCTTTGTTGGAATATATGCAACATACTTATATTTGTATGTGTGTGCATGACTATCGCTATCGCTAACTGAAATTATGTTGCCACAAATGTGTGAATTGTTAATGTCTTTTAGCCAGTTTGCCACTTGGGCCATTTTCATGCCATTTGCAGTTTGCCGTTGCCGGTTTTTCAAGTTTTTCATGTTGCAATTTTCACAAATTCCATGAGCTTTGCATGTGTGCAGTTTTCAAAAAAATAATATTTACCTGGCAAATGTTGCGTTTCAAATGCCACAACAACAACAGCAGCAACATGTGCCCAAACTCCAACTGAGAACGGAGAACAGAGAACTGAGATCGCCTAGATCCGAGTGTAAGTCAAATTTGAATTAACTACACTGAAAAAAAAGACCAACTTCCAAAATGAAGAACATTCATCTTACATGTTTTGTAATTAAAATAAGATCATTTAAAGTCCAAATTGCAATTACTCAGAATATTAATCTAAAAAACCACCGTTTTTAATATAAGAATAAAAATCTTAAATTGCTAGGAAAATATAAATTTGTTATACTTTCATGTGTAACGAATTGTGGTACCTTGACAAGGAAAATCATATTAACGGAAATATACATATATATCAAAAACAACAATTAAAATATTATAAGTTTTAAAACCAGCCTTATTTGTATATGTTGTCTTGAGTATTTGGGCTATAAGTAAGAACTTCACCTTATTTTAAATGTTCTTAAAATCAATATGTGTTTTCTAACTTTAACAATTTTATGTTCTGAGACCAATATCGTGATTTTACAACTTTTTTTTATCAGTGTAACAGACGCACATGGGACTCTGAGTATCCGGACTCGTTAAACATGTTTGTCCGCAACATAAGACTGACAGCTGTCGTTGTTGTTGTTGTTGTTGCTGTTGCTGTTGCAGTTGCAGTTGTTGTTGCTGTTGCAGTTGTTGCTCCTGCTCTGACGACCCGTGGCATGCCCATTTTAAGTGCCACATGTTGTTGCCGTTGTCGAAGCACTGCGACTGGCACAAGCCAACAACAAATTATAAACAATGTGCAACATTTGAGAGCCACACGCGCCACCAACAATGGGCTGAGAACTCAAATTTCCATTTCGTTTGAAGAGCTGATAAAATGGCATTGACTTGGCGGTATTTTCTTAAATTGATTGTCATACAATTATCATTAATGCACCCACACATACACTCTCACGAAATTGTCAAATGTTTTGTGTTGTTGCCATGCTGGTTGCGGGTTGTTGTTGCCGTTGTCGCTGTCGCTCTTTTTTTTTTTTGGTGGGCGTGCATTCGAATGCGACAATTGCATTTCCGGCATCACGCGAACTTCTACCGGTCACTCGGATTTGTCCCAGCCCACGCTCTTGAACTCAGTCTCTCAGTGCTATTGAAAATGCTATTATTTTTTTTTTGTTTTCGACTGGCGAGTAAGCAGGTGCATCATTCAACCGTCGCTGTTGGGTGCCCACGCTGCGTGCCTCAAATTGCTGGCTCATGTTGCTGTCGTTGCTCATCGGGCAGCTGCCGGCGTCGATCAATTGGAATTAGTTGTGCTCTCTTTTTCTCCACCACTCCCTCTTTCTCTCTCTTTCTTTCTCTTGCATATAAGGGCTGTAGATTCATGAATTCATATATTGGTGATGTCTATAATTTATTTTTCTGGTAACAGGTAACATCTGGTCCAAGTTTGTTTTTCTACTGGTTTTCCCTCTTGGTCATTCTCTCAGTTCTTAGTTCAGCCTCAAACTGGTGATTGCAATATTCAAAGGTATATGCCCAAATGGATTGGAAACGCTTAGGAAACACCTTATAAATATCTCTTTCCCATAAAATTCCAACTCTACAAACTTTTTGTTTTATTATTTAAGATAAGATTTTATTATTCAAGTCGACGACCTGGCATATAAATAGAATTTCACTTTAAAAAATAACTGGGTTAGATTCTGACATCTGTAAATCTGTATTGAAAATTTAGGTAGCATATAGCGAGCTTATAATAATTATAAATAATGTCTCAAAAAAAAATAATACAAAATTATTTAAGTAATTTATAATTGCAGAGTTTACTTAAAATGTATCAAGCCGATTTGCAGTTCACTTTCATTAAGTACAGGGTATAAAAGCGCACAAAGTTTTTCTTATTATTTATCACATTTTATTTATTTTTGTGTATTTTGCTTTGCTCGCTGCTTCTGCCAACATCCATATCGGAACAATGCTTGAAAGTCAAAATGCGAAAGAAATGCGGAGAGAGAACTAAATAAATAAATTGCGTTGGTTGCACAAAGCGAAAAGAAGCGATAAATGAAAATGCAACACAAAACCTTTTCCACGTGCAGTTTTAATGTATTTTATGCGTTTTGCCATTTTATAATTGAGTTCGCAGTTGGCGAGTTTGCTCTTTGGAGAGCAACTGCTGCTCCCGGCTATCAAGTGTACTATACCCCAATGCCTTGGTCTATGTATTGCCAGGGGAGCGGGAGGAGGTTGCGACAAGTGGCAGCACTGAGTTTGCTAAAGTTGGAACCGGAGCTAGCACTGTATCAGGAGTTGGAGTGGAACTCGGGAGTGGGACTCGGGAGTGGGAGTTGGAGTGGAAGGCATGTTAATGTGCACTCATGTGCACTGAATGCGAACAAATTCTGTAGTTTTGCACTGCAATGCGATATTATACTTTTTATGATCTGAACTATAAACACAAGAGGGTATATTACACGCAGTTGGTAAATTCACTTTACAGATTGAAGAAACCAACACGAACTTGAACTGCAATAAAATTCTTATTTTAACTAGAATATTAACCTGGCAATTAAACTAAAATAAATATCGATTTCGGTTCCGGTCCAAAAACAAACATCCGAATTTTATATTTTATCCAGTTTTAAGTAACTACAAATTTTAAGTAATTTTTAATAAATTATAAATCTAAATAATATACATACTGAAAACAATAATTAATTAATGTATACGTTTCGGTTCTTGAGAAACATTTTATATAGGTTCTAGTTTCGGTTCCGGCTCTCAACATGAAACGGTTAATTTCGGTTAACGGTTCCGGTACCGGTTCAGCTTTTATTCCCTGATATTAAAATTTTTCAATTCAGTTGGAGTACGATAATGTAAAAGGTGCGATGAGGGTATCTATTAGTCGGCTACCTGAACTTTTTGTTCTATGTATTATAATTATTATTCTTTATTTATTTATTTTTATTTTTTATAATAAACAACAATAAAACGGACGCGCTTTTCTGCGCTTACCTTTTTGGCCAAGCCAAGTGCCAGAAGCGTCGCGTCGTGAGCCGCATTGAAATGTAGTTGCAGTTGCAGTGGAAAACGCTTGGAGATCTAGATCTGGTGCACAGACAAAGGCACCGCCATCAGAGCCACGTCGGTGTGGTCCGTAATGAGCGTTTCCGTCAACAGTGCTCCCATTGTGCCCAACTCATGGGGAGTGGCATGTGGAGGGGACTGCGTTTAAAAGCGCATTTCGTTAGTGTTTGTCTTTTGCGCCTTGGCTTTAAGTCATTTTTGTTGAATTTTAGGCAGTTAATAACTCAATTTGTGGCTTAACGGGTTTGGTTGTTCTACGTAATAGAGGTAACAGCATTCCCCAGCATTTCGTAATAGCAGCAAGCCAATCGACAGAAATTAAGCCACCTTGGCCAAAACCAAATGGGCCAAAAGGGCCGTTAGACTCTTCGGCGTGCTTAAAGTTCATTTACTTTTCGAAGAAAAGTTTATAGAAAAACTGGGAAAGAACTAACAAATGCTACTGCAGCTTTTATTTTTCTTCATTGTATTTCTTTTTTGTTATTCTTTTTTTGTATTTGTTTTTATATTTTGCCAGACCATTTCATTTTTTAAATGCTTCGCTTGTCGCTTTTGTTGTTATTATTGTTTTTTATTTTGTTGTGCTTTTCTTCGGGCGGGCTTGAAAAATCCAAGCTTGGCCTAAAAAGTGCTTATTAAATTTAATGACAGCACGTTTGCTTGCGAAAAGCGTTTCGACTCTATATTTTTTTGCTTCAACTTTTTTGAACCTCAACTTATAGTTTTATTTTATTTTTTTAAGTTTATTGGGAGCAGAGGCCATAATAGCACAGACTTAATATTTAATTACGTGGCACGGCTTTGGCATTTTCTTTTTGTTATTGTTATTGCCTTTAAATGAACGCATAATGCACATTATTGTTGCACAGCTTCAATTGATATTGTTACTAATTTTTTGAGTATTGTGTGCGAGTTTCTCCAAATGGAATTAATATTTGTATGTACGAAAGTATTTCCAATAGTCATTTAATTTATATCATTTATGTATCCAATTATTTTATAAAAAGTTGTTGCTGTCAACGTGATATCTTGTATAAATTCGTTTTTCATAATTATAAACTACGATCAGATACCTGTAGAGTCTGCAAATAGTAAACAGGCAGTGAAAGTATTTTTAAAAATTTAAATTAATGCCTTCAACAACAACAGCGACGGGAAAAGGGCCTGTTGAGATCATTTAGACCCGCAGGTTATGTGCTGGTAAGTTGCAATTTCCCTGCCGAGAAGGCCAAGAGAGAAAGAGAGAGAGAGAGAGAGAGAATCACTTTAGAGACATGGCTCATTTGGTTATTATTCAACTGGTTTCTTAGTATGCCAAAGATGCATTACACTCCACTCGCTGGTGCTGGCAATCTGATGGGTTGAGGTTTGAATTTTTATAGCGCGCTCGTTGAACTTCAAATTGCGCGAACAAAAAGTGAAATTCACTTTCAGTCAGCGTGGAGATTGCACTATGTTTGCAAAGTTAATGAACTAAGCCATAGGAGAGCTACATACATATACATATTTACTCACTTACTTACTCGCGAATCTTGGAACAGGAAGCAACTTGGCCTTTAAAGCAAAAACTATGCTAATTTCTTCTGGTTTCCCAGCGGCGTCAACTTTATGAAATGAATTCATTTTCATTTGCGCAAATAAAAGCAAAATAAAAACAAAACAACAAACAATTCACGGAAGAGAGGAAAGGGGAAATTTGTTGTCTAGATTTGTTAGCGTGCCACAAGCATCGGCCACAAATTGTTGACTTTTATTCACACAATTACCGACATCGTATTTGCATTTGCTTCATTCTCTTCCCCGGAAAATCAGTGGAGCATTGCGAGACCGTGCCTCACCTGTTACCAATTAAGAGTCTAAGCCGAACCCTTGACATTGCCCGAGGCAGTTGCAGCTGTCTCCTAGACAATGCCCCTTGCAACGGAGCCCTAGGCCTGGGCTTTGGCTAATTAACTTTCTTTTGACATCGCGTCTCAGTTTCGTTTTCAAATTAGCATTTCTATATAACACACAAAGTGGACAAAGATCAGACTCAACTTGATAGACTATAAATTATTCAAAAACTGACCCGTTGCTTTCATTTCATTGTTTTTCATGTGACGCAGCAACAGTTGAAGTTTTAACTGAGATGGAGATGGAGACGAAGGCCTCGACTCGTAAGACCTGTGGGAATGTCTCAAAGAAGTCATAAAAATAACAGTTGGGCGGAAATCAACATTGATACGTGGCCCTTGAGTCGTGTCTTAGGTAAACATTCAGTTACACTCTTTGTTTAGTCTTTTAAAGTTCAGATGTAGATATAAGATGGATATAAGATCTGGAGATTGAAGCAATTGAGTTGTCGCTGTCAGGTGTGCACCCATAAAGTGATTTGTCTAAAAGCTGATTATATTGGCCTAAATAGCCATCAGATTAAATTGCAGAATTGGGTTAAGATGCGATTTATTCAATGTATTCCGTTAGAACTTGAATAGATACTCATAAGAGTAGAATCAGTTTGATTAACCAAGTGACAACTTGAAGAACTTGAGAACTTGAATAGATAGTCAGGCTGTAGATACATAGATACGCACTGATTGGAACCGACAGATTGGAATTGACAGCTTTCCATGCATTTAACATTGCACCAATTAATATAGAATTATATTGATTTTTATCATTTCCTGTCCTCGGGCGTTGGATTGCGTTCCATTTCGCTACTCTTAACTTGTTGAAACGAGAGTAAAATGTGCCAATTTTGTACATGCTGTAAATGCAATTTATATGCATCTAAAGAACGAGCAAACAAGAGACACGGCCACTTCATCACGCAGCGTTGGCCAAGCGTGAGGCGTCTAGTTGTTGTTGTGTTCCTTGTTGTTGTTGCTGCTGCTGTTGTTGCTGCTGCTGTTGTTGCTGCTGCAAATGCAACTAAGCGGCAACAGCCAGCGGCAACCACGTCCCGGTTGGACGCGACTGCAGTCTGCACTCTATTGTTCTGGCAGCTCGTGCTTGTGCCAGATTAATGTACAGCGACCATTTCTGAGAAGAGAGGAAGAGATGAGGAGACGAGGGCCAGAGCAGCGGAAAATGAGAGCAACATTGCGCCGAGTCCCCACCGAAGGTTTCGATTTCAATTTGAGGCGGATGTTCGGTTTAATTGACAGTATGGTGGTCATACTCGTATATAATTCATAGAAACATCATTGCATTGCCGAGCATCTCAGGTTGCCCAAGTGCCGTTGAACTTGGAGGTCAATCGAGATGCGAGTAGTGAAAATCAATCGGTTTGGGTCAATAGAAATTGAAAGGCAGTCGTTGCACTTGACACTGGCACCGCAACTGCAACTGCAACAATTGATAGTGCAACATTAACTGGTTGCAATGGCAACCAAGTTACAGTACAATTACCTGTTACTGGTTGCCAATTGAACAAGGCTCTGGCCACTCTGCACTTTCACTGTAGTTGGAGTTGAAGCTGAAGCTGAAGCTGAAGCTGCAGTCAACACGTCGTATGCTTGATCGAAAGCGTGAAGCCAAAGTTTAATTGAATCTCCTTGGCTGACCAGTGTTGAGCAACAATAACAATTCACATACGTACTCCAATGTACTCTCTTGCTCGTAATTGGCAACAGTCAATGGTCGCTTGGTAACTTTCAAACTTGGCCATTTCATTGGGCCATTTGAAAGTTATTGGCCAACAGTTGCCGCTTTGCTTAACTAAAATGAAAACTTCAACGTGTGCAAGTTGTCGAAGCGCAACGTACTCGTACTTTCTGTGGCCAGAAACTTTGACTTTAACTTGGCAGCCGCGACAAAATCAATAAGAAACACGCCTCAAATACGCATTAAAGGCGTGCCTATAACTCTGGACTGGGGTGTGGGGCGTGGCGCAACGCAGCGCGGTGTGGCATGTCATGGCGCAGCAATTTGTTGCTTTTGTTGTCATAAATTGGGTCACCAAAATATACACAATTATTTGTACACTCAGAAAAAAATCAAAGTTTCCGTACTTAAACAGAATTTCAAAAGATCTCAAGTTTAATTCAAGTCTGTAAGAGGTGGAAACATACTTTCACACAAATCTTGATCTAATCGCAAAATATACTTGTTTCTAGGACAAAATATAGTCATATTTTAGTTTTTATTTTATCTGCAAACAAAAAAACTTCCATATATCTTAAAATGTACTTGTTTCTAGTATTAAACATTTAAATTTTGAAGCTCATTTCTATTTTGACAAAAAACTACTTTAGTTACAACAAAATCTTAAGCTAGTTCAGTATAAATATAAAAGTATGTCTTGTCTCTGAAGATTTTTTAACGAGATTCACAGATTTTATATTTGTCATAATATTATATACTCTGACTAAGTTCGGACTATTAAAAATTTAAGATTGATTCATACTTAATTTAAGATTTTTAGTACACAGCAATCTTACAATTTGAAGAAAAATCGGTATAAATCAGGGATTAAAACCTTAACCGAAACCGTAACCTTTAACCGATGAAAACCGATTGAAATTTGTAACCGTAACAGAAACCGTAACCGAAAATATTTTTTTCCACTGTACCGAAACCCATAAACCGTATCTCTTTAAACCGAAATAACCGTTTAGTAACTGATTCATTTATAAGGGTTAATTTCGGTTCTGGCCGTCGCCGCTACTGAGCAACTTTAATAACTTTGAACTCTCATAACTTTGTCAAAGCTCAATCAATTTTCATACGCAATGTAAATTTGAGCAGTGTCTTACCTCTTAATTCGTTCTGCATTTAAATTTTGTTCATTTTGAAAGTTCGAATTTTTTCGAAAAAATCAAAAAAGAAAAAGAAAATTTTGAAAAAAATTCGATTTTCAAACATTTTTAAAATTGAACAAAATTTAAATGCAAAACGAATTTAGAGGTAAAATACTGCTCAAATTTACATTGTGCATGATAATTGATTGAGTTTTGACAAAGTTATGGCAGTTAAAAGTTATTAAAAATCATTACATTACCCTGGATCATTCCAGAAACCAGATAACCGATAACCGAAAACCTTAATCCGAGCATAACCGAAACCGTAACTGAAACCGATATTCGTTTCGGTTTTAATCCCTGGTATAAATTTAGGTACGTACGTACTATATTTTTCTGAGTGTAGTGTTGTTGTTGTTGTTGCGTCGCAACGTTGAAATGCAGTGAAAATCGTCCCCACTCTCCCTCACCTCCCTTCGGAAGCATTGATTTTAGGCTTAAACGAGTAGAAAACTTGTTTTGATAAAACCTTTTTTGTTTTGGGCAACTCTTTAAGCTTGCAACAGAGCTTCACGTCTCTCCCTCTCTCTTACTTTTTATTTCTTTCGCTGCTTATGTGTTTACAACAAGTTTAAACCAAAACCCTTGAGCACACATGGGAATGCCATATATATACACACACATGTCCACACACACATACATACATCCAGTTTACTTGTATGTGTGCACTGCGACTTTCCATTTGCACAGATTTTCATTTCCACATTTCACATTTTGGGATTTCAATATGTGAGCGGCATTTATATAAAATTCGTCTCGTTTCGTTTCGTTTGCGTATCCCAAATGGGATTTGAGTTTATGAATATTGACAGGCATGCAGTTCCCCTTCCTTATCATATATCAGTGTCTATACAGGATATTAAAATGGCTCCCACTCGACCCCCCCCCCCCCCAACAAACATTGCATCAATTGCAGGCGTAGAAGTTTGTGAAGTTTGATCGATTTGTTTGCAGTTGCCTCGTGATGCTTTCAACAAATGTGTAACAGTTGTGGTTGCTTTGTTGGTCGTATCGAAGAAGGGCTGGTTTATTCATTGCTCCACTGGGCAAACATAAAGCTGGGAGGGGCCCCATCGGGTGAGTCGTATGGTTAAATGTCGGAAATGTTTTGTGGTCGGAAATGTTGCTTGTCGCCAGTTGCCCCTTGTCTCTTGTCCCTTCTCCCTTATATTATTAAGTTGTTGTTATTACATTTACTCGGGGTTTTTGTTAGGCATTGAACTCGCGGCTGCAACATTATAGAATCTATTGACAGATCATGTCGCTCTCCCTCGATGCCCCACATTGAGGGCTGACATTTCAAATATTTGTCGCTTATCAGCTTGGCACAGTTTCAGTTTCTGTTTGTTGATAAGTAAGTGTGCCGCATCGCATGTTGCAAGCTCTAAAATGCTGACATCAATGTGCCTTAGATTGCTAAATAGCCAGTCAGACAACTGTTGTCGTTGTGGTCGCTGTTGTTGCTGTTGTGCTTGGCAATTTTCTGCCAAATTGCCGCCAATTCTTGCAGGCGCCGCTTGTTATTGTCTCGGAATTTCTGTTGAAGTGGAAGTCCGTGTCAGATTCTACAGCCGACTGCAGTCGGCATCGCATGACAAATGACTGCCAGACAAGTGGCTGCAACTTCAGCAACAATCTCAACCACCCTCCACATTTTTTTCCGCTTTTACTCTTACTTTTTAACTATGTACACAGAACAAAAAACATTCTTAACATTCAAGTTTCAAATTCTTGATTTTAGCATGTATTTTTTAAGTATGTATTCAGGATAAAAATACATAAAATGGCATTAACTCAACATAAAAATGTCAAAAAATATATAAATCTAACTAAAAAAAAATGTACAGATTTCCGAAAATTAAAGTATTGTCTGAGAAAAATCGTGCTTGAATCAAGTATTTTGAACTTGGATAACTTCACTTTTGACACCGCATTGCATTGATTTTATTTTGAAACCCCGGATTTTTCTTTTCTGTGTAGCTTTCTCGACCATAACATGGTGCATTTTTATACCCTAGTGTCAGCCTATTATTTCTGCATGGCATGCATAGGGTATATTCATGTCGAATAGACTCTTTTCGACTTTGTTTTGTGCATTTTGTTTAGATTTCCACTGTTGATTTGTCGTTGACATTTGGTTAGCTTCAGTTATAATTAAGAGCTGGTTGTAACTTGATTTTGGTGACGTGTTCGCATTTGTTTTTGGGGAAACTGTGTCTGCGGTGAATTCAGAATATGCTGATTACTTGCGAAAATTCTGACTTATTACCAATATACAAGTCTTGTTGTCTTCATTACCGTATGTAATTCAAAGCTCAGGCGAAATGTGCTGATCAAGCATGAAATTGCTTAATGAAGCGTGGCGCATGGAAATAACGGACCTGCATAGAAAAACTGTTGACGTAGTCAAGTTAAATGTACTCCCCTCATTTCCTCAGTCTGGCCAAGCAGCAACCACATCGAAATTGCGACATTACAGGTGCACGAACTGCACAAAGCAAATTGATCGTTCAAATTGATCAGCGGATCGATCCACAGTAAATTGTGCAAGAGCTTAAGCTGAAAAACTAGTATTGGCAACTAAATTGATCGTGTCTGGGATGTTGACTGTTCGCACATTACGTATGCGCCACGTTGTCACCCCATAAATAATGTCAGCTCATTGAAATCGAAAGTTACAAGCTAACTAGCACAGCATGCGACACATTCACTAAATTCTAAACAGAAAAATACAAAAACACACAAATCTAATTGCAAATGCAAAAATTCTAAACAACAACAACAACCACTGTCCATTTGGCGCTCGACGGAATTGAAAAGTTGCCGGCATTTTGCGAGTGTTACGCGACTTTGAGCGCTCTAATTGTGCGCTTGTCTCGCTTATATACAAATATATGCACATACAAACATGCAACAACAAAAACAATAACAAGAAACAAAAAAACAGTGGCAGAGATAATAACAACAAAGCGACATGCAACAGCGCACAGGCGTTGAACGTTTAACAACGTTGAAAGTACAAAAGATACAAATTTTTTTTGACAAACTAAAGAATGAATACCCTTCTTGTATGTTCTATTTTTAAAATGTATTTAATTGCATTTTGTAATATTTATTTAAAATAAATATAGTTCAGAATTATAAGTTGGAAAATAAATCAAAATATCATTTTAAGAAAATTGAAAGTTGGAAAATAAATCAAAATATAATTTTAAGAAAATTCAAACACATAGTATTTTAAATACACAAATAGTGAATTGTATCCATAAGCAAAAGCAGTGAAATTTCATATTCGTATATAATTTGTAATTTGGTATTAAGTGGAGTGTAAATGCGTAGGAAAATGTATGATATAATCAAGCGGGAGTGATTATGCATGGCCAGGCAAATGGAACTATAAATGTATTTTCAAGATCAAGTTCAAGTTTAGCTGCATGCCATGATTTATGGTGTTGCTTCTTCAAGGTGGTGCTGCTGAATGTGGTGGGGGTGCATTTGCAGGTTCGAGTACTCGAATCATCATCAAATTGCTTGCCATCGAATGGCAATGGAATGATGGGAAACTCAGGTTTGGCATTTTCACAAAAGTGCCAGCTAGGTTAAATGGCACCCAGAGACACAATACAAAATAAATATAAAAAAAAACACAAAAACCTTGATGCGGTTGGCAATTTGCCAAAGAGGAGCACAAAAAGTGTCTAGCGGATAAAATCACCTTTTGACCCACTTTATAGACCTCAACGCTGCTTCTCGTCGTTCCCTTTCCTGCGGCTTAGACATCTTCGCTGTTGTTGTGCATAATGTGAAAATGATGTTGCCTCTGATTGATGTGAATAGAAAAGAAAATTGCCAACCGCTAGTTGCGACAAATCAATAGCACAACATCACAGCGAGATGTGTATGTGATTCACAATCACAATCGCAATCTGAATGTAAATGTGAATGTGCCTTTGGGCAATGCTGCAGTGAAAATCGAAAATCAACGGCAAACGGAAGTCAAGCGCAATTTGTGAACATAAATCGAACAATTTACTATTTGCCGCCAACGGCTTAATGCTAGTTGGCCAGATGACACAGCACGGCAAATGTCAAATGCGAAAACGTTTGCGGTTTTCTGGCTAACTTGGAACGTGACTTTTGCATTTGCCGGAGCTTTAAATGAGTCGCCGCTGAGGCTGCAACTTTAAGTGTGTCAGTTGTTGAGGGAGAAGGGAAGGGAAGGAAACGAGCAAGGCACTGAAGCATATTTTACGCATAGTTAAACCCAAGTACACACACATACACACGCATTCTAGCTTTATACACTTAATTATGCATTAGACAGCTGGATTGACATTCATGCACTACAAGTAAGGGGGAGCGCTGAAACTGTGAGGAGTTCAAGGAACTCTGTTAACCCGGCCAAAGGATGTGAGTGCACAGTGAGTACAGTTTAGGGTGTGTCGCGGCTTAGACCAGGCCAAAACAGGCGGCTGTCTTCATTAAGCAAACGACAATCAATTGCCGCCTTTAAATGACCACCACGTGGCATGCCAACAGCTTCAGCTTCAGTTTCAGCTCCAACTTCAACTCTAACTTTACTGTCGAAGGCATCGACTATGTAATTGGCGAAATGTGAATGTGGTGCGCCGATGAAGCGTAGAGCAGACGAGGGTAACGGGCTGCGGCTTCACTTGAGTGCACCACAGTGGACAGTGAACAGTGGAGAGTGGGTGGTGGTCAATTGATGGGCTTAACCGACGCATGCGGCCAGAATGTGTGGAATTCAATTGAATTTATTGCTGCTGTTATTGCTGTTGTTGCTGCTCTGCCCAACTGTCCGCAGCGTAATGGCTCAATATATATATATACACATGTGTGTGTGTGTCTGTGTCTGTGTGTGTGTGTGTGTGCGTGTTTGCCAAATTTATATTGCCTACATTTCAGGGCAGGCAACAGAGTTTGCCTGCAATTGATTTTGTTTTGGTTATGGGCAGCAACAACATTGTCTCCGCCAGGCAAACTCTGGAGACTGAATGCTTCGATGCAACCACATATAGAAGCCCAGGGAGCAATAGAGCAATAGAGCATTAGAGCAATAGGGAAAGACAAAGTGTCCTTGCCCGCACGAGCGCCTTGTTTATTGAATTTGTGCGCTGGCAGTGGCATTGCAACTGACACAGCAATTGCCATTGCCACAGGCATTGCAAGTGCGACAGCAACTGCAATTGAGGATGTAATTTTTGCATGTCTCCGGCATTAAATTTGCGCCTCATTGTGACTGCTTGTTGGTTGGTGTTGGCGAATGTGTGTGCTTGGGCAATTAGGGCTATGACATTCCGCTCTAAATCTCCTGCACACTTTGCTAATTGTTTTCAATTGCACACACAGAAAAAGTAATTGCACTTTGATGAGACTGAGGCCCCCAGGCTAATTAGCTGTGAGAGCTCTTTGAAAATATTTCAATTGCTAAATTGTTGTCGAAAATTGTCGTAATGCCACCAGTTGACCAAATTACTTGATTGTTATTATACTATGTACAAACACATATATGTATAAGATTGAGTTGTGTCTATAATCATTACCATTACTTTTTAATTTGCATTGAAAAAAGTAGTGTTTATGAAATATACATTTCACTAGCATTAAAAATAGTAGTGCTAGTGAATAATTTTTTAATTAGCATTGAAAATGAAAAGTAATTAAAATCATTTCAATTTTTAACATTTTTTTCATTAACTTTTTCTAAATTTTTAATATTTTTTTTAATTTAACGTTTTATTTACACTATTTTACATGTTTAACATTTATTAAAATTTTTCTTAAGAATTATAAACATATTTTTAAAGTACCGAATTTCCAATTTTTATTATTCCATAAATACAATTCTAATGCTAATTAAATTGCGACTTTACTATACATAATTATTTAATGCCAAAAAAACATTTTTAATTTCTTTTCATTTTCTGTGCTAATTAAAAAGTTCTTCACTAGCATTCATCTTTTTTAATGCTCCATTTCATTAGCTCTAAATTTGTTCAATGCTGATGAAATGTCAAATGCATTAAAAAATAGTAAATTGGGTACATCTCTGGCATGAGACTATATGCCTGCTTTGCTTCCTCTTCTTATACACAACATCTGCAGTGACTTAATTTAAGGGAGTAAGAAACAAGATTCCAAAAGGTGCGGGTAAATGCACTTCTACAGCAACAACAACAAACGCTTCAGTTTCCAGTGTGTGCTGTGAATATTTGAATTCCATGTCATGTTAACTCTATCAGCCGATGCAAAGCAATGTGATTCGATTTTATGTGCGGCACTTTTGAAACGCGTTTTGTCGTTTTTGCCTTTTGGTAGCACGTGACTTGTGTGACCAAAATTGCCCCCGTCTGTTGCCGCTTGTTGCCGCTGTTGCCACCTATTGCTACTTGCCACGCCTTGGCATGTCTCGGGTATTGTTTTGCATTTGCGTGCAACGATTTTTGTGTGTAGCTGGAAGCCCAAGTTGTTTTCTGCTTTGCTTTTTGCCCATATCCGTGTTGTGTTGTGTTGTGCCGTTTGTTGTTATAGGCTTTTAATTGACATACGCGTCGCTTACACGATTTCTCAGTTGACTTCTCCCATTGTCTATACCAACTGCATACTAATCACTCTCATTTTCTCTCTCTCTTTGTTTCTATCTCTTTTAGAGCATGCTATGATGGCTTTGCAGCAGCAACAGAGCAGCGCCTAAATTTATTGGCCCCACATTGATTACCATACGTTTGTGTATTGGCCCCAAAGGTGAGTTGACTTGAGTTATTGGCCTGCTAAGTTTAGATAATTGGTCTCGCATGCGCTCCAATGTTAATTGGAGAATAACAACAACTACAGGGCCATAGATAATACATACATATTAACACAGATATTATGGCCTTGCACGCGTCGCACGCATCGCTTAAAGCCGTGCGTCAATTGGATATCGCCTCAAAGCGTGGCAGCATTAATGCTTTAAGCCATTTTCATTAGCTAAGCATTTGACTGAGTACATCAATTGGATTGCAGCACTGAGCTTTTTTCTTAATCAACAACAACAACAATTACAACAACTTTAGCAGCTCCGACTATGTATTTTCATGCTGCCGGTGTTTTTGCTATCTGCTTGGGCCAAATTAGAAATAAAAGCTCTTTCCTTAATGTATAAACACAAAATAAACATACACACGTGAACTGACTGAGCCTCACACACACACATACACCTACACACATACACATACACAGCTGAAGTTGAAGCCTGCGCTGAACAAACTTAACTCGAGTTAAACGTTGAGTTTGAGTAACTTCTTGTATGTCAATGTGACGTATGCGTAATATTCGAAAGCAGCAACTGCAATAGCAACCCGCGCAGCTTTTTGGACAGCTTTCACTCGATGAGCTTTCACTCATGCTCGGCTCCTACTCCAGGCAGTGAGTGTCCTTTGCCGAGCAGCGAAACGAAACGATTTTCTTCAGTCTCTTCACGAATTTCGCCAGCAACGGCTGCCCATAAACATCGAGCGGACGGTTGGCAACGCGCGTGTTTGGTTGGCAACTCACAAAAATTTAAGCAAAAAAAAAAAGGAGGCAGAAAAATAAGAGGGCGTTTTGAGTTGCGAGTTTGGGCGGTGGGTGGCTGTGTTTTTGACTCTGTGGATGTGTGGATGTTGTGGTCCTCCAACTCTGCGCACCACAACGCGAATAATAAAAGTAAAACGAAAATGAATTAGAAATTTTGTGTGCGGTGTTATGTAAAGCGACAAAGATTCGCATACATTCGAGAGTCAAAAACGAAAGCACGTCCTGTGAGAGTGAAAATATCCTGGCAAAGTGTGTTATACTGAATCGTTGATATCGTTGCTCGTTGCTGTTGCTTCAGCTCCTGCTCCTGTCGTTGGTTGTTGATGTTGTTGTTGTTTTTGTTGCTGATTGCGCACACGTATATTATGTAAATTATTATGTGCCAGCCAAACGAGGCGAGCCTTGACTTCGTCGTATTGCCGAGCACTGTCCATGTTCATGTCCACTTCCACATCGACATTCACAGCCAAATCATCGCCCAATGGGCACAACACAAAAGTTTAGCGACTGTTGCGAGTGAAAGCGCCCAAAACTCACATCTGACGTCGAGCTCCTCATCTGCTCATTCCTGCCTTTGACTAAAGTGTAGCAGTTCAGGTGTTGGCCTTCTTTAGAGCTCCTTTAACCAACGTCTCTTGGCGTTTATTTTCGTCTGCGACTCGCGCGTCTCGCTTATTGCCTCCACATGAGTTTCTTCCTTTGAGTGAGTGTATGTGTGTGTGTGTGTGTGGATGGGCACAACACAAAGCAGCATGTGAATAAGTAACAACAGCCACAACCATATAAGAAACTAAATTGTTGCCAACTTTGTCTGTCTCTTAGCAGCCGCCATCTTTGGCCGCTTTTAAAGCAATTTATTATGCCTAGCAGCGCGTTATTTACACACACAGACAAACACACACACCCACACTCAAACACACACACACACACACACATGTCGCGCGTCTAATGAATAAGTTATTCAAAACAGAATCTACATTCACATTTGCATATCAAGCCAAGTCGACAACTGCCAACAGTCTCGTCTTAAGTTTTTGCCTTATTCCCTTGCAGTTGGCTATTATCGATGTTGCGCCTGATCCCACAAAGAACATTAAGGATTTAATCAAATTCATGTTAACAGCCATTGTCAACAATTTTAAAGACTATTTAAATCGTTTTCATTTAGACAATTTGCGAATATTCATTTCATTTTGAATATTCACATCAACTATCAATTTATCAGAGATTTGCCTATAATTAAGTCAGCACCTGTAATTTCTGCTCTCTAAAGGCTTGTGTAAGTTTTAAGAAACTTGTCTGACTTCAAACTTTTAATAAAGTAATTTTATTTCTTAGAATAATAACTTGAGCATGAGAAATTCTGTTATGTAATTAAAACAAATTCGTGTGCGAAAAATGAATAAAGTTTTATGCCTTAATAAAATGTAATTAAAATTCGCACTTTGATGTTTGCTTCTTACATTATTTGAAAGTAATTTTCATTCTTATAAAATACGTGCACACACGAAAGTCTGGCGATAATAGGATAGGAATCTTATTATCTAGATGTACTAGACAATATTTACTTCTATTACCATACAATTGCTCTTTATCCGCTTTAGTTAATAAGACCACACAAATGCTTGTTGCACAATTGTCAGAGATTTCTCATCTTAATATAATTTCTCAAATGTTTTGGCATCTCACGTCGTGTTCACTTCAATTTCCATTTCAATTTCAACTCACATTTTCATAATTTCATAATGGCCTTGCCTAATTTTAAGCAGCCGCCAAATAGGCGCCAACCGCAGAAGTTGTTGTTGTTGTTGTTGTTGTTGTTACTGTTGTTGCTGCCGCTGTTCTCGTTGCCAGTGCACGTAGCAATTCTCATTTGCATTGGCATTGCTGTCTTATACTCTTCTGGCTAAATGTAAAATTAGATTTGATGGTGCCAACTGAATTACATGCAAGTTGGGGTATAAGAAATTGCACTCGTCGTCTTCATAATGAACTCTCATCGTTCTTCATCACGCATCCGTTTTGTGGTTTTATTTAATGTTTTTTGTTTTTTTTTGCTGATTGTTGAGTTTACTGCTGTCTTCGCATTTATTTCACATGCATCAGCAATTAAAAGTTAGACACTCGAATCTGCAGGTAATTGCAAGCGCCAAGTCATCAGGACACCAGGACATGCCGTATAATTACAAAACTCATTATATATCCCTTGTCCCAGCGGATATCGCCTGTAGCTCGACTGTACTTATGTGCCACGTCTGGTTGCAACCTGCTTCTGACTTTCGGTAACATGCAAGATGTGGCTGCTAAAAGTTTTTGTTCAACTGTTTGGTTTTCGCAGCCGCAGGCAAACTGTTTTCCAAACTCTGCATGAAAGGCTTCAGCTGGCGCTTTTTCAACTTCAACTCCAACTTTAACTTTAAGTCAAACTTCTAAGCCCAAAGTCAAGCAGTCAAAGTGCATTTCAGTGGGTATCTACTGCATTATAATGTCAGAGTCCGGTCCAACGTGACGTATGTGTAATATTTCACCTTGTCCAAAACTAACGTGCAAATTAAAAGAGTTTGTTCAACTCGAATGACCCGAGCTCTGTTTAAGCAAATATCCAAACAGTTGGCAAAATATTCTAGACAACTAGTCAAATAAGGCAAAAACGTTCTGGGCCAGAAATTGCAACTACTTGAATTTATGAAAGGATACAAAATACCATGGATGTTGCTTGTGTGTATTTGTATTTTAGTTTTATGTGCTGCATAATCAATAACAATTTGCATTTCTCTATAACAAAAGGAATGGACAAATGTCGAGCTGAAGCTATATGTCTTTTCTTTGCCCACACATCCATGCAAATACTAGTATGTGTGTGTATATTTACAATAACAAAAGAAAATAAAAAATATCAAATGCCAAATGAATTCGCCCAACATGCCCAAAGAAAAGAAGGAAATGGAACAGAACAAAATAGCACATAAAAATAACAATGTATCGCAGATGTTGGATATTTCGTGGGTGGTTTAAAAAGTAGCAAGGATTATAGAAATTCTACCAGGATAAGTACGGAATACAAGCTCTCCTTCCTTATTAATATTCAGTTAAAATGAAAAACTGCGAGTGTTTATAAATAAATTGCGAGAGTAAACACTTTAATAATATTTACTCCTCTTCATTATTCATAAAAGTTTCTTTATTTAATCATTTAGATTTTTATAGTCTGACAAAAAAGGTTTAACTCAATTATGATAGTTTTTAGAGCTATCTTTTTTTTGTAAGAGAAATTCACTTCTGTATTCATTCATCTTTATTCTTTTGTTCGCTTCCGTTTTAATTCAATTCTTGCTCGACTCTCGCTTCAGTTTTGGACAAGCTGTCCACAGAAGGCCAAAACAAATACGCCATAAACAAAAGCACATACAAATACATATACACATACATATACATATATATGTGTACACACAGTAAACTTTAGCGACAACTATTAGAGGAAAATATTTTTGCTTGCCTTTGTTCCCACATGCTATACACGTGACGAGAAAGGGGAATGGAAAGAGAAGGAGAGAGAGAGAGAGAGAGAGAGGTAAAAAGGGAGAAGGTGGATAGATAGAGAGAGGTGTGGCGTAGAGGGTCAGGCATAAACATGGCATACATCCTGCAGGCATAAGGCAGACCCGAGTGGCTTTTGTGCTGCCAAAAGCGGAAATGGGTAACAGCAGCAGAGCGTTTGCTGGTAACAGTTCTCTCTCTCCCTCTCTCTCTCTGTCCCCCCTTAACGTGTGTGTGCAAAGTATTTAAATTGGTATGCAACATGAATGACAGCCGCCGTGTTTTGGTGTGTGTGTGTTTGTATACACTAGCTAAAGCCGCGTGTCCTTGCCGTGCCTTGATTTGAATTTTTCACTTTTGACGGCTGCAAATGAATGCGAGTATTAGCGCGTGCCTAGACAGGAGCCAGAACTTGCTCCAGGGCATCGTCATGTCATCATCATCATCATCGCCATCGCCATCATGTGGTTGCCGTAATGTAATCTTGCAATGACTTATTCAGCTTCCTCTGTCATCATCCTGTTTACTCAATTTACAAGTACCAACCAATATTGGGATACTCGCAAACGAATTTCTCCGTGTATGCACTCGATAATCGGCATCTGGCTAAAAGGACTATGCTTAATAGCCATTCAGTTGGCTTGCCAGATGTCGCAATTGCAGGTTGTCAATTCCTCATGACATGCAAGGATAGGTACCTACATATATAAGGATACATACATGTACATATGTATAATCTCTATACGTCAGCCAATCAGGCCAGCGACCAGGACAATGGCAAAAGTGAAAGCAGCAAAATCTTCATCATCAAGTGTCATTCTGGGCGGAAGTTGGCATGCACTCAACAACACACACACCCGCACACCCACACACCCACACACACATACATCTAGTATATGTATCTCTGTTCTCTCTTGCTCTCTGACTCGCAATGAATATTTATGTTTGTTGTTGGCCTCATGTTTTGTTTTGTATATCAACTGCCAGACTATAAAGCGAGGCTTTCGAGAGCTCTATCTACCCCTCGACCCTTCGCCCCTTTTCAGTGTTGACTCTGCTGTCTACGAATTGAAGTGCACTGTCGGCCAAATCAAGTGTGTTAGTTTGAATTGCTGTCGGAGTGAGTCCGTCAGTCTGTCAGTCAGAAAAATGATATTTGAATACGACATCTCAACAATTACATAACAAAGTATTTAACAGCATGCAGGTGGCATAAACATTTCATTGTAGAAATCATTATAGCTGAATTGATACAATTTAATTTACTATTTCACATAGGAACAATTTTCTATGTCACTAGCAGAACCACTCTGAATTCCCGTATATGAATCCATTTCATATTACACGTCACACAAAATGTTAGAGGCAGAAGGGGAGGGCTAATTAATAATTCGGACTACACGGGTTTTGGTATACGTGATTTATGCTTGCCTGGGAAATTTGCAATTTTACACTTAAGCTCGGTTTCAATACTTTATATCGATTGTCAACGATAACAGATTGCCGTCCACTGTTATTACGCAAGTGCACATACTCATATACACAATACAGATACAGATGGCTTTGATTGAAATGCGTTTAATTACTTTCAATTGTTTGCAATTGCAAATTTATGACTGTTCACGTTGATACAGGTGAACTTCCCTATGCTGAACGTCATTTTAACGTAGTTTTATTGATACCTTTAAATTAATTTGCACATATTTATGAGATACTTTTCAATATGACATTTTATTTGTATATTGAATTATGTTTCAAGATCTTTATAGAGATGTTCGACTGTAGAAGCTGCATAGTTTATTTAAATTTATTTTATTTGCAGCAAATGGTGTGCCAAATTGTGTGGTGCGAAATGGCAAGTGTTTTTTGTAAATTGTTAGTCGTTTGCCAGCGCAAATATTATGCAACACTTTTTGCCCCAATAAGTATGCTATGGCCCAAAGGGCAACACACACACACTCTCACACATACTTACATACACATTCTACTCGCCCGTTGACAACTCATCAAAGCGTCTGTCGGGGCAAGGTCATGTGCCAATAGCCCAGAGGCGCTTAAGAAATGGGAAAAAAAAAGTAAAAGGTTTTATCTGTCAACCCGCAGAGCTGCTCTTCAATATATTATAGTTGTTATTGTTCTGTGTGTTTGTATGTGTGTGTGTGTTTCACAGCAACTCTGTCAATATTCTGAAAGACATCCCAGTTCAGAAGCGTCTCAAAGTATCTGTGGACTTTGTCTTTCGCTTCACTCGCTTTCTAATACTTATGTTTATTGATTTTTCCTTTTGTTGGCAAGCTCTAATATATATTTCACATAATTTGTTGCTCAATTTTTTATGGTGCTCGTTGAGCTTCCGTTTCTACTTGAAATCAGCTTGATGAGTATTTATAATTGCACTTAACGTATTTCAAGGGCGGAGAGAGTCCTGCAACTTGTTTCTACCACTCTTTGGCTCCGTGGTCAAGTCTCCACAATATTAATTAAGTTGGCCAACTACTCTCTTGCCCGTTGCTTCGTTGGCCCGTTGGCTACTTGAGTTCGCAACACGGATTGAAGTGAAATGCCTCTTTGAGTGGGTCATTGGCTGTGGTAGTGGCTGTGGTAGTGGTAGTGGCAATGGCTTTCTTGGTCTCTCGTTAGTGTCCACTTTGCCGAGTGACACTTGCTGCCAATGGTAATGACGTCATTGTGGTTTTTTTGATTGGATTGGCAGCGCGACAAACATGTAACCTGTAATAAGGGTTCTATTGCATGTGAAGCCGCAATTAAAGCAATTTTAAAGGATCCACTTGGCACAGCAAGAACTCAAAGTTGCAGACTATGATTTCAATCTCCAGCTGCCAACTGTTTGTCTTTAACTTGTTGACATTTCATTTTAATGCCTGCTGCTGACAGGACACACAACTTCGAGTATGTGTGTATTTTTATCCTGCAAATATTATATATGTATGTATGTATATTGTATACCCTTTTGTTTGTTCAATCTATTTATAGCTGAGCTAATCTAAGCATTGTTCACATTGCGTATGCGCAATGTAATTCACGTAGGAGCTTGAATTGGACCCATTCAAGTGCGAGTCATTATCAATTTCAAAATTTCTGAAAGCTCCGATATGCTCGCTGTTCTGTGCTTTCGAATTTCAGACCCCTCGGTCAATCCTTCTGGTTGCCAGGCAGCAGCAAATATCATTGGCATTCCGTAACCAAACTAACCGAATGCAAATAGTCAGTTTAGTAAATGGTAACCAAAATGCTTTTAGTGCTTTCATAGTTGAGTTGAATGCAAATATAAGCGCACACAGGAAACATGCCAGTATTTGGAGAGTTGACCTCTAATCAGAGGCATTGTAATGCGTTGAATACATAAGCATATTTCGATGCACGATGTGAATGCGCATTTGATGCATAATTCCGAAATATTACTCCGTGGACACACACAATCAGTTTCACATTTATATGCACATAACTTTTCACATTCATTTCATTTTGGAAATAAAAAAAAAATACTTTGCGTTCATATTTCATGTTCAAACTAGCCAGAGCAGTGTTGTATGGCAACCGGGCCATAATTCCATTTCCAACCATGTTGCAGACTGTAAGGCAGCCAAGTCCTGGCCAGACGATTCGAGTATTGTTAAGTTGCCATCGATTTTATAGCCTTGTTGTTTGTTAGCCTGTTGTTTTTGTAATCGTTGCTCTGCTGCTGCCAATATTTTATTTGTGCTTTTGCTTTTGGCCACGTCTTTCCACGTCTGGCCATCTGACTGAGGCGTTAATTGAAAGCCATACAAATTGTGGAACGGCTTGAAGGCAATTATAAAATGGTTCTCGTAGACGAGTTGCCAGTGTTGATTGTAGCATGAAATAGCCACGCCAGAAGCAGCTAACGCTTTGATTCAACATTTGTCGACATCACACGCACACAACTACACACACACAACTATACACACAAACACACACACAGCACTTGTTGTTGTGAATGCCTGGATCAATTGTTTATTTATTGCGCAACATTTTCAACAGGATTTTGCTTTTAATACATAAACGTCGCCATTTGTGCCAAGTTTTATTGTGCGTTTGCCTCAGGCATACTAAACTTGGCTCTTACACTTTCAAGCAGCGATAAATAAATGTATTTGCACATATGTATTTATGTACACCATTTGTAAAAGAGCCTTAAAGTATGCAACTTATTGTTAAGTCGATTACGAGTTGAGTTAAATAAATTACATGAAATTTCTTATTTATTTGACAAATGCATTCAACTGAAGTTTATTTAATATTCTGCATGTATGTGTATGCATACTGAGTTACACTCGTGTGTGTGACTTTCATTTCATTTGTGTCAAATAATTGCAGAGCGGCGGTCAATTGCATTAAATGCATTTCACCCATTGACTTCGTTATCTGACAGCTCCATGACTCTCTGTGGTTCATTGGGCCTCTGTGGCTTCCCTGTTAGTATATATGTACATATAATATTGCTTTGGTCTTTCAACCTGTGTTCATTATAGCAGATGTCGTCATGTTTAATTGAGGTGGACTGCAGTGAAATCAGCTTCCTAGGTTTCACATTCAGAATATATTTATATTGACAAAAATGATACAATGTTCAATTGAGTTTTGAATAGCTAGACTGTAATTATATTCGTAAAGTTACGCAATTTATTTTTAATCTCAGTTCATCGATATTAAAAGCGCATGAAAATAATTTTACTTAACAGACTCTGATACATTTTATTGAAATTTTCAGTGTTTGGCTGCAATTTCTTAAAATAATTAAACTAATATATATTTATACCAGAATATCAATTTGTGTAGACGCATTTTCAATTTTCTCTCGCTCTCTTTTTTTGTCTGTCTGTTGATTTTCGCGAGCTGCACATAAATCTGCGGTTGTCCTCAATAAAAATAGACACAGTTTTTGTAGTTTCAGTGCAACTGGGCTAGCGCAATGTTTTCATTTTCTCTGTGATGGGACTGAAAACCCAAACATATCAAGAATAAACAACAAAAACTGAAAATTCGTATAAACGAAAAAATAAAAATAACAAAAACAATCCGATAATAAAGAGACCATTGCCACATTTCAATTTGAAAATGAGAATGAAAAACGTAATTGAGTTTTCGCATTCAATAATCAAATAATAAAAGTGAAACAAAATCAAATTGGATAATTCGCGCAATTGAATTATTGCTAAGCCCAATTAATTTATAAATTGATTAACGTAAATACAACAAAACAAACAACTGAAGTGAACAATGTTCGGGTGCATTTATCAGCTATGGGATTGGTAAGTACACTGCTAAAAAAAGGCTCTAAAATCAAGATTTATGTTATGCTCGAATTAAGGTTTTCGGTTATCGGTTATGCAAAATCTTGGATTATCGATTTCGTAACGGCTATCGGTTTTTTGTAAGTTTCGGTGTAAAAATACCGGTATGGTTTCGGTTCACAAAGTAAGAAGCGTTATTCATTGCTTTACATGAAAAAAGACTTAATGCTCTTTTTAGCCTGGATAACAATGTTATCTGGTTACTGGAATAGTCCAGTGTAATGTTGATTTTATAATAATTTGATCTTATATAAATTTGGTTTGAAAATTTTGATTATTAGGATTTTACTGATTTTTAATAACTTTGTGCTGCCATAACTTTGTCAAAACTCAATCAATTATCATACGCAATGTAAATTTGAGCAGTGTTTTACCTCTTAATTCGTTCTGCGTTTAAATTTTTTTCATTTTGAAAATTCGAATTTTTTCGATAAAATCAAAAAAGACAAAGGGGTAACACTGTAAATTTTCGAAAAATTCGATTTTCAAAAATGTTTAAAAATGAAAAAAATTTAAATGCAGAACGAATTAATAAGTAAAAGTATGCTCAAATTTACATTGCGCATGGAAATTGATTGAGTTTTGACAAAGTTATGGCAGATCAAAGTTATTAAAGTTTCTCAGAAGCTGCGACGACCAGAACCGAAATAAACCTTTATAAATGAATCAGTTACTAAACGGTTATTTCGGTTTAAAGAGTTTCGTTTATGGGTTTCGGTACAGCGGAAAAATTTTTTTCGGATACGGTTTCAGTTACGGTTACAAATTTCAATCGGTTTTTATCGGTTAAAGGTTACGGTTTCGGTTAGGGTTTTAATCTAATCTAATCTTTAAGTTAGAAAACAGATCTTGGTTTTAAGAACATTTCAAATAAGACCAAGTTCTTATTTATAGACCAAACAATTTTAAACAGTCAAGACAAAAAAAGGTTTTAAATTTATAATATTTTTATTTATTGTTTTTTTTTTTATAATATTGCTGTTTTATTTTGAGGTATACATTTTTCTCTAGTTTAATATTTTTATAAATATTCCGTTAATATGTTTTTCCTTGGCAAGAGTGTTTTCTAACCGAAGCGTCGATTCTAAAATATGACTTATTTAATTTTTCTTAACAATTTGAGATTATTATTCTTATAAGAACTGCGATTTCTTAGATTAATATTCTTAGTAAATATTTGTAATTTGATCTTAAAATGTTCTTGCTTTAAGAACAAAATATGTAAGATGAATGTTCTTGATTTTATAAGTTGGTCTTTTCCTTCAGTGTACTTAGTTCGCATAATGTTCCCTCGAAAATTGCGAATTACGAAAAACACATGTAATTTCTGGGTTCGCCATCTCATCTCTTCCCATCGCCCATCGTCCATTGTCCATTGTCCGAGGAAGCAGCGGGTCGCCGGGTTGTCATATGGCAACTGTTGGCCGTGCTGCACTCAATCAATTAGCGCCAATTACGAGCTGAGTCTGTGCATCCCCAGCTCAACCAATCAGCCTCAGTCACTGACACAGATTTAGTGCCATTCACTGGCCAAATTGGAAATGCTTCGTTGCGTGGAAAGCTTCAACAGCTCACGGCTCACGGCTCACGCAATTGAATTAAGCCCAGCGGCCTTTGATAATTAAGTTGACACCAAGTCGAATCTACTATCATCGTAATTTTCAATCTGTGCTGTGTGGCATTTATTTTATTATTAATTTTCTTTGCATTTTTTATAGGTTGGAGGCGCCACCTCTATTCACCGCCGGCACCATGGACGCCAAGAAGCTGCAACAATTGCAGGCGGTAACGGCGCAACAGCAGAAGAAGTTGCCGCTGGCATATCAAACGAATCTCATCGACTATCGCACGGCGACACACTCTCCAGCTGGTTATCATCTGCCGCCCCAGGCACTCTATCAGCAATCCCCAACGGCCACCTCGTCCAGCGGAGGAGGTCCGCTCTCTCCCATCGACATGCAGCCGCAGGCAAAGCACGGTCTACTGAAGCACGGACACGGCGGCAACTCGAGCAGCTCGCACAGTTCGCCGTACCATCAGTCGTATTCGAGTAGCGGAGGAACTGGGGAACAGATCTATCAATCGCCCACGGAGCGCACATATTTGGCTGCTGCAGGGCGACTGCAGGCGAGCAACGCCACCGCCGGACAACATCCCATATCAGCATTGCAGGCGCAGTACCAACAGTTGCAGCAGGCCAAGATGCAGGCACAGATGGCCACACAGAGTGAGGCAGTGCAGCAGCAGCAGCGGACATTCGCCATGCGTCAGGCCATGAATCCACCTACAAGTCATTATCATTTGAGTCAATCTCCCAGCATGGTGTCTAACATGACGATACAGCAACAGCAGCAGCAACAACAGCAGCTGCAACAACAGCAGCTACAGCAACAGCAGCAGCAACAACAGCAAAGGGCACCACCTTCAACTCTGAATCTTTCGAATCAATATCAGGCTGCCGCGGGACCATTGAAGTTGCAGCAACAGATGCCCAAACACTACCAGGAGCAACTCTATGCTCAGCAACAGCAACAGTTGCAACTGCAGCTACAACATCAACAGCAGCAACAACAGCAACAGCAACAGCTGCAACAACAACTCCAGCAACACCAACAGCAGCAACAACGTCATAAGCCCGAGCTACAGACTCCTGGCAGCGAGCATGGACCCGTCTACATCCAACAGAATCATCCTGGTCATGTTGTTAACCAGGCATGTCAGACGCAGATATCGGCTGTCAAACCAAAGCCGACACCCAGCTCGGAGGAATCCTCATCGGCATCGACACGGAGTCCAACGCATGCTCCTCTGGATCGCAAGAAGAGCATCGGTTCCATTCAGGCTCTGAAATCTCCGATTACAAAACGACCACCCACAACACCCGTCACCCTCTCCGGCTGGTTGCACAAACAGGGCTCCGATGGCCTTAAAGTGTGGCGCAAACGATGGTTTGTCCTGGCCGAGTACTGTCTCTACTACTACAAGGGACCAGAGGAAGAGAAGCTGCTGGGTTCGGTACTGCTGCCCTCGTATCGTGTGTCCGCCTGCCTTCCGGAGGACAAGATCTATCGCAAGTTTGCCTTCAAGTGCGAGCACCAGAACATGCGCACTTATTGGTTGGCCGCTGACAATGCGGATGCCATGATGCAGTGGGTCCGTGCTCTGGCAGCAGCCAGCATGATGCAGGCACCGAGCAGCGGTGAATCCGAGCCCAGTGTCAACTCGTCGCTCAATCACAGTGGTGAGAACTCGGACTCGGGCATCCACACGCTGCAATCGCAGCCAGGAAAGGGACAACTGACTCCAGCCTCGGATAACGCCGTAGCTGGCAATGGCAATGGAGGAGGTGGGCAGCCGTTGTATGCCAATGCACCACCGAAACCACGACGCATCAATGACGGCGGCTACTCCTCGCCATCGCCCGAGCACAACGAGCAACAGCCAGCGCCTCCTAGTCGCCGCCAAGGTGGCGTCATGTCACCCACGCAGCAGCTTTACCAGCAACGATCTCAGCAGCCGCAACAGCATCACGCCATCTACGATACACGGACGGGACATGTGTCCACAGCACTGCAGCTGCAGCAGGCACAGCAGCAATATTCGCTGGACCATCTGGAGGCACAGTTCCAGCAACAGCACCTGGACATGGAGGAGCAGATAGCCCGACTGCAGCAACAACGCGCCGTCGAGGAACTCTATGGGGAGCGAGATCTCTACATGGCCAAGTTAATGCAACGCGGCGCCGTCGCTGGTTATCCAAGTCAACAGCAACTGCAGGCGGAGCGACGCACTCCAGATGCCTATGGACGTTCCAAGCAGCGCATGTTTGCTGCTGCCGCCGCTGCCGCTGCCTCGGCTGCTGACTATGAGGACATCTACAATATGTCACAGTTGGCGGGAGGCGTAGGAGGAGGAGGAGGTGCAATGTCCGCCCATGAAGCGTTGCTCCAGGAGGCAGCCAGCTATAGACGACCACTCAGTCCGCCCAGCTACGATGGCAACAAGCATGTGCCAGCGATGCCACAACGCTATACACCTAATCATCTGGAGGTAAGTCAGCAGACATTACGTATACGTACTGTGTAACAGCTGCTAATGAATGGAGTGCGATTCAATAGGGCAATCAAAACAATGCAGGGCATTCAACTTCAGTTTCATGATGATGATGATGATGACGATGAAGAAGTCTCCAGATTTCATGTACTTGCCTTTTCATCGATGCGTTTGCAACGGCAATTTTAGTTAGAAACAGGCAACAAGTTGGCCAGAAGAGTCAAGTCTACGGCGTAGTCTGGCTTTGACTCTTACAGATCCTTCTCAAAACTTGACTTTAGAAAGTAAACAGTTTTTACTTGGCAAACTCTAGGAACTGTGTAGAAGGAGTTCAACCCTTTTCAAGTCTCTAATTAAAAATTTCCCTAGCTACCTTATAAAGTGTATTATAAAATAAAAGTTTAAAATTCTTGATCTTAGCATGCATTTCCCAAGTATGTATTCAGGATATTATTGTTAAATTAAGACAATATGAGACAATTGGCAGCGAATCAAAATTATAAAAATCTAAGAATCCTTAAATATTTAATCAGATCCCGGAAAATCAAGTTTTCAAGTTTTTCAAGGTTTTTTTCGCTCTGCGTACTATATTAAAATTTAAATTACCTCAGCACACTTTATTCTTTTAGGTAAATCCAATTTTATCAAATTCCGTAGCTCGAATGAAGATTGTTAATCTAGAAAATGTTCCCAGCCTGTCGAGTTTGATGAAAGTTATTGCAGTTTAAAGTCTTAGAAGATCAGGACCGATTAATGTAGAGATTTCAGTTGTGAAAGTTTGATTTAGAGCGTGAAATTGGTCCCTAAACTCCGTTTTGCTCGATTCCCAGAAAATTTAACATACAAGTTTGAATAAAATTGTACTTGAATTGAGGAACTTACAAATAAATGGACCTTAAGATATAGAAAAAGAATACACGTACTTTAACTTGTTGTCAGTCAAAGCAGAGCACGTACTTAGGAACATATGCATAATTAATAATTTATTCTATATAATAAACTAAAATGGGATTTTAAGTAGAGCAATGCAACTAGAAGTTTTCTTAGAAAACCTGAGCTTCATTCTTCAACATTTGCTGAAGTTTTAGTTTGATAGACTCGTTCGGAGTGCTCGCTATTTACCGCGCCCACTAATTAGACTTTAGTGTGTCAGTGGGTTGCTAAATTGCAGACATTTGTGTGCTGCACTCGCTCCTAACTGAACTGAACTAAACTGAACTGCCAGCTGCCAAGTGCCCCTAAAGTGCAACTTTATGGGCTGCTCGCCCTTTTTGCTGTAGTCGGAGCAGGGGAGGGAAAGGAGCAGGAGCTGCAGCTGCTTTGTGGGTCAGTCGGGAAATGAGTCGCGTGCATGATTTATGTGCCTGGGCCGAAGCAGCTGTGCCTGCCATTTCGTGGCAAACGCGTTATGGGCCATTCCAATTTTAGTTAGCCCCGTTTAAATTGCCAAACAAGATTGTGGAACGTAACTAACTGATGTGTAACCCTTTCCATTGCCCACAGCCGACGGCTGCCGATCAACTAATCAATACTATGGATTTGCGTGCTCGTTCCGCCGCTGCCATTGTGCGTCCTCATTCCGCGGACTTCCTGGAGTATGAGGCACGTGCCGAGGCAGCCGCTGCTGCAGCGGCCGCAGCTGTTGCCCAAAGCAAGCACGAGACGGGACGGGCACCACGACCCAAATCCAGTTTGGACATTAATCGCACACCGGACAGCTTTTACTACTCGGAGGCAAGTTACGCGGAGAAGATGCGCAAGAGCGCGTTGTACTTGCAAAGCGGAGGAGGCGGAGCTGGAGGTGGAGCAACTGCTCAGCCGCAGCAGGCGGGTAGCTATCGCACCACAGCTGAATTTGGTAGCGGAGTGCACACCATTGGCTATGAGAATCCGTATGAGCGTGCCTACAAGCGGCAGGAGCTGCTGGCCGAGGCGCAGGCTCAAGGCGGTGCCGCTTGTAGCATGCCACGCATGAGTCGATCGGCCAGTCAGGGGGCAGGTGGTGGTGCCTCATCCCGATCCGTTTCCACACATGCCCAGCAACAGCAGCAGCAGCAGCTGCTGGATCAAGAGCAATCGCAGGATGATGACTTGCCACCATTAAATGTACATCCGGGTTCGATTTTTCCACCCTCGATGTCTACACAGGAAATCATCAGCAAGAACGAGCAATTTCTGCGGTCGGCGAGTGCTCGGCTTCCCAAGCGCAACGGCGGCTTGGACGATGATTACTCGGCCAACAACTCGGTCACCACGTCGCCCACATCGGCGGCACCATCGCCCCACAATCCGCAGGATGGCGAACGTAAGCGCGAGGAGTCCATGAAGCGACTCCTGGAATGGAAACAGCGAATGTTGCAGTCGCCACTAACACGCAAGGGCATCCAGCAAGGTGGCAGCAACATGTCTGCGATGTCCAAGCTAGGCAGCAATCCCAACATTCTGCTTGCCTCCACGGCGGTGGCAAGTGGAGCGCGATATGCACCACATGCCGGCAAAACGGGACTAGTGGGCAATGGGGGAGGAGCAGCTGCAACAGCTGCAACATCCAGTCCAAGCACCTCTGGCATACAACGTTCCAGATCGGAAACTCAGGCCAATGTCGGACCTGGCAGTGGAGTGTACAACAATTACTCGTCGGATGATGAGGGTAAGTACCTGACTCCCTCTCTCTTAATGCACATGTTCCTCATTTTGCTTTGCTTTAAGTCTTTGAGCTATCAACTCTATATCTATCTCTCTTTCTCTCTCTCTACAAATATATATATATATCTTTCTTCACTCTGTATCTATCTCATGTTGCAGTTTGCTCTATTTAATACTTTTACTCTGTTGTTAGCTCTTTAGCTTTGCAGCTGCCTTCATTTGACTTTAGTCTTTAGTTTCTGTCCTGTAGTTTTGCTTGTATCTTTATAAAGACCTATTTTAAAACAGTAATCCCTATTAAGGAATGGTAAATAGATCTAAGTAACACTTTAAACAATATGCAATCTATTAACACAACCCTTAACACAACTTTTCTATTGCCTTATTTGCCGCCAAACTTAACAATCAGTTGTAGAATACAAATTATTTTTTTTAATCCTTGTTGATGCTTTCTTTAATTTGTATACAAATTTACTATGAATGCAATCAAAAACAAAACCATTAAATATATTTATGTACAATCAATAAAATAAAATAATAACCTTCCTGCCGTGCGCACACACAATTCGCATTGAATTCGAGAATGTTAAATATTTTGTAAATGCCAATTAAATGATACAGAATAAATAAATAAATCCCAATGGGAAAAGTTTCGATAAGAATAAAATTTCATTAAAATAATAATTCTGCAGATTTTGAAAGTTATGTCTTGATTTTATTTGTACTTTAAATACGTAAAACAACCGGCTGTCTTTTTTTTCTCTCAAGTGGCGTAAAACTGTTGAAAGTAATTTCTTTGAGTAGTTGGATTTTAGTTGGCTTAAATTTCAATCATGGGAAACGGGTGCTTGGTGTTTCGTCTACTAAAAGCCGCTGTAAATTTCGCACTAAAACCAGAAACTCAACCTTAATTCATGGGCTAAAAAACTTGATCACAACGAAAAAAAACCCATTTGATTGATTTCAATACATATAGAAATTAAAATTGACCAAAAAAAAAACAGAACAAAAAAACATATTTTATATTTCTTTCTTTTCCATTTTTGTGTATGCGTTGTTTGGTTATTTTACACAAATAAAATAAAACAAATGTAAATTTTGTAAATGTTTAAATAAAAGAAGATGCACAGAGCGTGGATGATAACATAAGTGTGACGGCAGGAAGGTCAACAACAACAACAACAACAAACACACAAAACACGACAACAACAGCAACAGCAATGACAACTACAACAATAGCAACAACGACAACAACATCAGCAACAAGCATAAACCATAGCACAAGTTTAAGCAACGTAAGCGCAACATCAACGCCAAAGCAAAAGCAAAGTCAAAAGCAGACAACAACTGCAACAATAGCAACAACAATTTCCAGTAGTCCCAATTTCCAGTTAAAGCCGATACTCAAAGTGCATGAGGCAAGCAGAACCCCCATAATTCAGGTGCAACCAAAGCCACCCAACGAATCCAAACTGAAGCTACATTTACCATTATCAACAAGCAGGCGGGATGAGGATATAGTAGATGTGGCAAATGCGGATGAATCTGAGCAGCCCGTGCCCATTTTGCCGAAGAAAAAGGCGCCCAAGTCACCGCAGAATGCAAACTATGTGCCTGTTTACAGCAACAAGCTGGTCAGCAGCAGCAACTATGAGAACATTGAGTATTCAAAGGGGGCACAGGGAAGCGAAGAGATTAACAATGCCGAGGAGACACCCATGTTGATGCAACTAAAATTGTACAAAGAGCAGCAGCAACAGCAGCAGCAGGCAGAGGAGGACTTGACGCCCACAGCGGAATCAAAGCCAGTCCTGGGTGAGTCCATTGAAGATGCATTTGCAACTAAACAAGTTGAAGATGATGAACACGACGATGATGATGACGATAATGATGATGATGATGATGATGAGGAAGATGAGAGCACCGCCTGTGAGGAGTATACTGATGATGACATTGATGAGGCTTTGGCCCAGGACGACGATGATAATGATGATGACAATAATGTGGATCAGAAGGAGCAAAAAAAGGCTGAATCTGTCAGCTCTGATGCTAATTTGCCCAGTGACAAGGAGCTGCAACAGCTGTATGTAAATGAGCCTATTACTCCCACAGATCAGCAGTTGGATGAGAGTCATTATCTGCCGATGACACCCAAGAAGGTGGAACTAGGTCAACCGGGCACATTGAGTCTGGTTGCCACCCACGAGAGCTACACCGAGGAGGAGAATCACTATGTGGAAATGACCAAGGGCCTCAATGATGATGATGATAACAGGAGCAACTATGAGATTATGTGCATTTCCAGCAACGTCAACAGCAGCAACAACAGTTCCAGCATCAAAGTGACCAACGTGGAGCCCGTTTACATGGAACTGGCAGGTGTCAAAGCTGCTGTTGCTGCCGCTGCCGCCGCTGCAGCAACGGTTGCTGAGGAGGCACATTGCTCCTCGGGTCGCTCCACGCTGAAGAAGAGTAAAAAGAGTGGCACGGAAACGCTAAAAAAGAAGTCAAAGAAACGTCAGGGATCAGGCAAGGATATACCGGATATCCTGAAGCCAGCGAAAAGTGCACTGGCCAGTGACAGCTCCGATGCGGATGATGAGAGCAGCAAACAGCAGCTGGAGGCCAAAAGACTTCGCTCCCGCACCCGATTCAGTCTGTCGGATACATTCAGGCCCGCCTCATATTACCTGGGTGCCTCCACGCCCCTTAACAACTATGCTGAGAGCTCGGACAGTGAAATATTGCCACCACCTCCGATACCCGATTCTCCGCCGCCAATGGAGGAGCTCAAGACGGAGGAAATTTTCTCCTCGGAGCACTACGACACGGTGAAGAGGCGTGACAGCAGCGGGAGTAAAGTGCATCTGTCCTACGAGCAATTGCCCAAGATGCACGCCAGCAACACGTCGCTCAATCTGCCCAAAATGGAACCCAGCACCAGCACATTGAAGAGCAGTCGCCTCTCGCTCCCAGATCACTTTGCCAAGGTGCGTGGCACACCGGAGCAGCAACATCGAAGAGCTACAGCCCTGGCGACAGCGGCAGCTGGCAACCCTGGACTGGCGTTGCTTCAGCAGCAACATGCACGTACCTTGTCTGACTCCAACTACAGCTGTCAGACGGACAAAAGCTCCTCGCACACCTCCTCCGACTTGGAGCTGTATCGCAAGTTGCAACAGCGTTGCCCCAGCAACAACTCGCTGCCAATGCGCTCCGTCGGCGACAGCAGTGAAAGCGAATCCGTGGAGTTTCGCCAGCGCTCCGACTCGGAACTGGAGCGACATCGTTCACGTCGCCCGCTGTCTCAGGAGTCCATTAGTGAAATTGAATCGATGAGCGAACACTTTGAGGAGACTCTGAGTAGTAACGAGCTCGACACGTACCTCAGTCATTTGCAGGGCGGTGATTTGCGTCCCTATCAACATGCAACACATGCCACAAATGCCACACATGCCACGCCCACTCGACACCACCTGCTAAACGATGCGAATGCTGTTGCTGGCGCCAATATACTTACCAATCTCATCAAGCCACCAAAGACCTTTCGCAATGCTGACGAGGACGAGCAGCATTTCTATGACAATATCCATTTTCTATCCTCGACGGACTCCATACAGCAACTGGGGAGTGTTGCTGAGGGTGCTGCATGCCTCACCCCCCTCCACAGTCGCAACAACAGCAACATCTCCACTCAGTCAGCGCCTTATTACTACTCGGAGTTGCCGGCACCTCCGCTGAACAATCAACGTGATATCCATGCACATGGCTTGAATATAGCCCATATACATAATCCCATCGATCGGATGCAGTTCAACATGGATGCCTTGGTGGACAAGGATCAGAGCATCGACAGCAAGAATCTGTACAGCGTGAAGGCCAACAATGAGAAGCTGAGTTACAGCTGCAACAAGAATCTGAAACTGAACAACATGCAACTTGATGCAGAGATCGGCGGAGGCGGCGGTGATGAAAGTCATTCATTAAACCAATCACATTCATATCTTACAACTACTAAAAATACAAATGTCGTTAGTAAACTGACCGGTGGTAGCCTGTTGGATGAAGATGGTGGTGTTGGTGACGTCGATGTCGATGTCGATAAGAGAACGGCAGCTGGAGCAACTGCAGCTGCAATTGCAACTGCAACTGCAATAAATCCAAGCAATAACGCCAATCAACTCTCAGTTCTAGGTGGAGAGCTGCTCTGGGAGGAGGATGCGTTGTGGCGTGAGAGTCTCCGACGCGTCTCACAGCGTCATGCCCGCTCCTTGGATGATCTTGATCGCATTGCTGTGGCAGCACCAACAATACCAATGCCAATACCAATACCAATACCCACACCAGCTCCAATCACCACACCCACCAGCCATGCCACCAAGACGAAGCTTAGCCGTGATGTGACCTATGTGAATGATTGTCTGAAGCCGCGTCTCACTGATCTCCTGTCCACATCAACGCCATCGCCATCGCCCTCGTCTTCACCAGCCAGCGATGAGCATGACGTCTATGTACAACTGCTGGCCAACAGCTCGACTGTTAACCAGTCTCAAAACGACACAGATCTCTACGAAGTGCTGCGGGAGGAAACTGGCTCAAATTTATCGCACAAGTCCAACGAGTTGGATCGCGAAACCATACGGCAATGGGATGCCATGTCAAGTGGTTTAATGAAGAGCAACAATAATGCTGAGAGTCCCTCCACTCCCACAACTACAACTACAGCGACAATGACAATGACGCGAACGCCCACATCGAGTGGTCCAATGTTGCCACTGACCAGCAATGTGCGCTCCATTATTCAACAGCTGAATGGCAACAATGAAGCTAATGCCAATGGTAATCCCATTGTGCCCGTTGCCCAAATTCAAAATACGAGGAACAACTGAATCACCAATAAGAGAAAGAGACAGAGAAAGAGATAGAGAGATATAACGTATACGCACTATTAACCAGCAAAAATATATGCAACATTTTTATTCATTGTGTCAGATTTTATTTAAATGTGCAATATTAAATGATAGATAGAGAGGAGGAAAGAGAGAGAGAGAGAGTGAAAGAGAGATTGAGATTGTTTATTACTTGTTTTTGTTTGTTATTTGTTATTGTTGTTGTCATAATTGTTGTGATGTTTTGTTTAGTTAACTAAATGGTAAGCAATTTTTTGTTTATATCAAACACTTATCCTAATTTTATGTAATTATTAATGCGCTTGTAAATACACATACATTCATACATATATAATTCACCCACACACTCATTCTCACACACCCACACACCCACACCCCCACACACACACACACACATGCATATAACTGTTGTATAGTTGACTACAAAATTGTTGCATACTTTTGCGGGCATCCAAATTGATCCGACCTGCAGCAATTGTCGAAATCCTTAGACGCTTTCACTTCGTAGTGCACTTTTCTGACACCTAATACCAATTGAAGCAGCAAGCAGCAAAAGAGAGATGAGAATTGAAAATGCAAAAGAGAGAAAAACAAAGGCTGTACAACTATTTCTTAATGCTTTTCTAATTATTTCGCGCACGCATTATAATTACATGTCCTTCAGCCTGACAGCCTTGAGATGGCTCTCATTACTAAATCAATTTTAACACTTACAGCCTCGATATCAGTGCGCAATGTCAACAATTTGCCCAAGGGCAATCTCACGGTTAAACCGGATCCCTCAGATGCACTGCAGCAGCAGGAGTCAGCATTTACCCCATATGATCCCTATTATGGCAATGCCCAGGAAACCAAATACGCAAAGGCGACAGTGTTGACGGACCGTGGCCAATATGGAAAGTCTGTTGGCATGGCAACATCAACACCACAACAACAACAACTGCAACAACAACAGCAACAACAACAACAAATGCAGTTTGGCATGAGACGAGCGGGAAGTCGAGCTGAAATCGATATGTTGGAGCGTGAGACGAGCTCTCAAATAAGGGTAAGTTGGGGGGCAATTGATGAATATTAAAGCAATTTATTCTAGGGCAAGTTGACAAATCTTGACGAAATCTTGTTACCAACAACACATTGATTGATTGTTTAACAACGCACTTTAGAACCTGGATGTATCCGCTGGCGATTTGTTGAGTCGCACCCACGAGGAACTTGTCCTGCTCCTCATCCAACTGCGAAGGCAGAGCAGCCACACGGCACGTGCCATCGAGCAATGTTGCAGCGACATTCACAATGTCCAGGTTGTTAACAATTGTGAATACTGTTTAAATCGGTGATGGTTATTGTCTGGTGTTGGTTTCGTGACTAAAATACTTACGCTAATCCTTAATCCTTAACTGTGACTATAATTTTACTCGATTTGTATTAACATCTTTGTATATGTTTCAAAACTAGAATCGCCTACGTGGCGCGGAGGGTTTAACACGTGCGGAGAGCATTCAACGTCTGGATTATCTGAAGCAGCATTTGCTGGACTTGGAACGTCAGTATGAGAAGAGCAAGCCGCTGGTCAATTTGGTGGATAACATGGTCAAGTTGGGCTCTCTCTATCGCAACGATGCCAATGGACGAGCACAGCCAGCAACTTTGGATCGCATGGAGTTCAATCAGCGCATGCAGGAGCGTCAAATGTTGCAGGAGGAGCAAAAGCAATGGGATCGCCTGAGTCCCAATCAGGCAGAGTTACAGGTACAACACAATTGCAACAAAGTCCGCAACTTCTATATGGTTAATATTTGTATATTTAGGCCAAGGTACGTGAGTTGTATCAGTTGGATCAGCTGCTGCAGGAGGAATCCGGCATACTGCAGAGCCTGCAGCGTGACAAGGAGGATCTGGAGCGCGCCTTGGGTGGATTACGGGCACGGATACATGACAACAATGCCACGCCCATGGCACTGGAGGCGGCCAAGAAGCAGCAACACATCCTGGAACGAGAGCTATCCCGTGTTCATCAACTGCTGGCCGAGAACTCAAAGGTAGCTCAGGTGCCTAGTAGAAGTTTTTTGCATATTATTAGCCATACTCTGTGTCTCTGTCAGATATCTTGACTGCTTTGAGCTTCGCATGTCGCTTTTGTAACTAATGAGAAACCCAACAACAAATCCATTATAAATTACACTAACTACTTCTGAGTTCCATTTGCAATTCGATCCTGATGAAATTTAGTTCTCATCAAGACTGCAAACCGGCTCTGAACCGAGCCTCGCTTTTTAAACAGCAAAAACCGGATCATAAATCGAACGCTTAAAATACATTTACCACGTGAACCCGTAAATAAAAAATTCTGTTCGGGAAAAAAATAATTACATAAATATTATTCTTTTCTAATATTGAGCAACTAAATTGTAGAGAATTTGATAATAATATAAGTCATATTTAAATCTTAAACTAAATCTTAATTTATTTTCAAAATTCGAATTTTTTTAATACAAAATTTAATTGGTCAAAAAAATTGTGAAATTATTTGAATCAAAAGAAACATTTTCTTGTACCAAACCTTGGGTTCAGTTCTTGCTCTATGGCTCGAACCACCGAATCGAAACTATACCAAAAAATTTGAAGGTTTGCAACCTTGGTTCTCATTAACTTCTGTGATTTATGAGTTGAAGCTATCTCAGAGCTTATATATAAAAAGAATGCAAAAGGCTTTTACGGCTGCAGGTGTTGCATGTGCCAAAACCACAATGTGGGACACAAATCTAAGCCAATTATCGATTCTTGCCTTACAGAAACTGGAGCAGACAGTCGCAGGAAATGCGCGTCTGGAGCAGGAGCTGCTCACGCTCCGTCAGAAGGTGCAGGCGACACGTAACAACGAGGCAACCACTGATGCCTCCCAGGTGAATGGCAATCAGACAGCAGCTGTGCTGCAGTCGGAGCTGGAACGTGTTCAGTCCCTGGTGGGAGATATGCAGCGTCAGAGGCATGATCTCAGCTCGGCGGTGCGGCAATTGACGGAGAACTCGACGCGATTGTATCAGGAGATTGGCAACAAGGAATTGACAGCGGCTAACGGAGGTGCCACCTCCAATGGTAGTCTGAAGAAACGCAGTAACTCCACTTGCTGGACGGAGACCGATCTGGATGCCAACATGCTCAACAGCGGCAGTCAGCAGCATCTCAATGACTCGACCTTAAATCTGTCGACTCCACTTTACGTGGACACCAACAGCTCTGCCAAGTTGAGCGACTATAATCGATATAATGGCAGCAGCGATGCTCTGGAGATGAGCGGCGTTGATAGCGATGGGTTTCTTGACAGCAATCCCTTTGCCAATCTCAGTAATCTGGAGAAACAGGAGATTAAAACGGTGCGCATTGTGAAGCGTGAGTCGGAACGTCGTCATCGGGATCGCAGCGAGCGGGGATTGAGTAACTCTACCCAGAATCTGGACCAGGTGATGGAAGAAGAGCACTACGCCCAACAGCAGCACTTTTCGCATAGCGTGGAGGAGCAGATGACCAATGGATCCCACAACAGATCCAAATCTCTGCCGCGTAGCTACAACGATCCACCGAAACTTCGGCACAGCAGGCACATGAATGGCAAGCAGAATGGTCATCACTTCAATGGAGGCAACGACTACGATAGAAACAGCAACTATGAGCATCAGGCGCCACCACCGCCAGCTCCTCAAAGCAATGGCCATCATCATAATCATCATCAGCAGCAGCAGCAGAAGGATCATTTGAATCCCTTGGCAAATGCCTATTTTGCCAAGCAACTGCAGCAACAGGCACATCCTTCTAGGGACAGTGCTCGGGTCGCTCTGCGCACCAAAACTGAATCCTTGCAGAGTCTGAACAAAAGCTTAACTGACATCAGTCCTGAGCCTGTGTTCCAAAGCGTTGCCGCACGGCAAATCATCAATGAAATGTCCGCTGGATCGGCATCAGAGGATACTGAAAAGATTGTGGAACGGGTGCCTCCACCACACAAGCATCGACGTGCTGTGCCGCGAGAGAAGAGACGCCACTACACCGCACCCAACAATGTCAACCAGAAGGCTATGGAGAAGGTTCAGGCCGAGAATGACATGAATCGCAATGTAAAACAATACAACTATACTAACAATTAATACATGTCTATAACAAAGAGTTTCATCTTTACAGAACACAAACTGGCGTGCTCGTGATGATCTGGACATGGAGGTGGCGCTGCGTCCTCGCATAAATGCACCCGACGTTGTTCGCTCTGCTCTAGGTCAGGGGCAGAAGATCTCCGAGAATACCATTGATAATTTGCTCTTGGCACCCAATAAAATAGTCATACCCGAGCGTTACATACCTGAAACAGTAAGTAAAAAGCACACAAAAATCTAGATATCAATTTCAACTCATGATTGATCCGAACAGACGCCCGAACTATCGCCTGAGGAGAAGAAGCGTCGTCAGGAGAAGGTTGAATCCATCAAAAAGATGCTGGCTGAAGCACCCATAAGCAGCAATGTAAGTCAACTTATTTACACTTATTCAAATATGTATGTATGTTAACCCTTTGAATACCTTCTAGGAGAACGAGACCCTTCCAGCCAGCAAGATCACAGCGGAGAAGAAGCAACGTGAGCATTTGCTGCAACTCAACCAAATCTTGGCCCAACAAGTCATGCAAGTCAGCAAGATTGTCGCTGGTACGTAAATCATTAATTATATACTCGTAAGTTTGTGTTACCATTTAATCATTTGCGTTGAGTTCCAATCGATGTCCAAAAACAATTCTTTGTATAAGTATTCGGATGTATGCAATAGCTTGCAAGTTGAATTTTTGTTCAATGTTTTTTTGTTCTTACTAATAAATATGTTCTCCAAATCGTTTTTTGTTTTATCATAAACACATATGTATATGTATTTCTCTATATTTAAGTGTAATCTAATTATGTCAGCGAACCCATATGACCCATACGACATGTGACCCCAATTCGAAACTGTCTCTATTCTCTTCTAATCTATACTTATATCTTCTCTCAACTTTTTCTAATTTTCTAGACGATTAATGAATACATATTTTATGTGCATACCATCTTATCTAAAGTGTTATGCCCTTTATTCTAAATCCCCCCGATCATAATCACCTCATTGCGAGTTCATCAGAGGCGTTCGTATTTACGTAATCCACTCAAACACTCATTCACACATATTCCAAACAGTCAGCCTCACACTCCCAGTCACATAACTAACATACATAAATACTTGAAACCCGCATAGCCCCATCATGCATACATACATTCCATATATTTATGTTCAAATATATATCGTTAAATATTACATAACATGGGTTTAATTCCGCGAGTTCTTATTTATCAATTAATTCAAAATATTGCGCATACGCAGCGTATGACAGTTGCAGTTATAAGCGACTTTTAAGACTGTTGTACAGATGTCATGATTAATTATTTCATATTAATTCACATTATATGTTTATTATCATTCATAAATATTTATGTACTATTATTATTTTATATATTATGAAAAATGTATTTTATATTTATTATTTTTTTATTTTATTTTTGCATACTTTTAGGCAATCCCACTAGTCAAAACTAACTCAATATTAGCTTGTCGTGTTGTTTATGTTTACGTTTTTGTTTACACTTTGTGTTACTTGATTTGCATTCAAATTGTGAGCGCCCAAATCACAAATTGTTGACGAGGTTCGAGTATGGTGTGTAATTGAAATTTACATGCATATGTTACACCTAACTATACATAATAAGAGCAACAGCAACAACAACAACTACATACAACATACCACCACAAAAAACAACAACTACAACAACAGCACAGAAAGAAATCACGTGACGTTGAGATTACCGCATGCTAAGCTCACTCTTAAAATCAGTTCAATGCAATCACAAAATACTAAACGAACAACAAAAACATCAACGCAATTGCAACAACTACTACTACAACAACAACAACAAGAACAACTACAACAACAACAATAAGCACAAGTTAAACAACAGAAATACAAATGCGTAAGTCAAGGTTTGTACACATTTCGATTTAATAATAATATAATACATACTTATGACTTGTAGTTTGCTGTCATGTAACTAAGTACATACAATAAGCAATTGAATTTCGAAAAACATTGCTTAGTTTATTAGCTTTGAATTGGCTAAACTAATATCACGCACGCGCTTATAATAATATTAAGCATAATTGCTACACCTGAATACCAATAACACTCCACACCCATCACACACACTCACAAATAGAGGCACTAAAAATATATATAGATTTATAAAGAGCACCAATCAGTGCAATTCCATTCGGCATCGAGAAAAGCGAAAATACATTCAGAGTGATATTGGCAGATATTTTCTTTAGCAGTTCTGAGATTCTAATCATTTTTAATATGATTTAAGTTTGCTAATTAATAATTAAAAGACATTTTGTAAAGTCATTTGGGTAATCACTTCTTAATTCGCAAATGCTTAGAGTCTTAACAAAATTAATGCACTTGCAAAAATCAGCGTAAAATGCAACTAAAACAGTCATAAATGCGCAGAATCGCTCAAAAGACGAGTAAGTATAAGCTTAACTGCTAAGAAAGAGTCAACAATAAAATAATTATTAACAAGATACATACACAAACAAACATACATACATATGAACATATATGTATACATATATTTATTTATAATATTATTCATGTACCAAGGTTTCCTATAAACGTTTTCTTTCAACTTTTACAGCACGCTTGGGATGGTTTTGGCCTGCATTTTGCAAGAATCTAAGCTAATTTCATATTTGTATTTTTGTGTTAACCCCACAGAGAAAGCCATGTCGAAGACGGCCAACGGCACATCGAACCAGAGCAGCGATGAGGAGAGACGCTCGGAGTCACCAAGCGATTCACTGCCGTTATTCCAACAACGCGATAATTTTTATAGTTAAGCGTTAAGCGACTACAACTTACGATAGAACTCCGACTAAAAAGCGATTTAAATTAAGCACAATAACAGCTGCATTTATCTTCGAAATCAAACTAAAAAATTTGCTAAATATTTAAATGTATATCAATATCAATTGTTAAGTGACTGAAAAAAAGCAACAACAACTTGCTAAAGAAACAATATCAAATCAAGATTGAAGTTGAAGTTGAATTCACGAATTTTTTAGGAGCAAATGAAAAACTGTTTATGCCTAATGCATATGCATACATACTCCTATATACTCGTATTATATACACACACACACATACATGCATACATACTGTTTATGAAAAAAGATGCAACATATCAATAAGCGTGTTAATAATCAATTCAAACGATGATAATTACATCAAATGTTAAAGCAACGTTCTCTTAAAGTGTAGCTAACAGTTTATTGACTGTCGTCGCTTAGTCTATTAGCATCCATATCGCTATATATACATACGTATAAGTATCTATACTATATATATATATATGTATCTCTAACTTCGACATCAATACTCGTTGTATAGTTAAAGTGTACACGTTCCTGTTCGTGCTCTTTCAATTATTAATATTAAAATGGAAATCAAACGAAAGTAAAGAAGACCCAACTTTTATATGTCTTGGTAACTAAAAACAATAACTTTAAAGACTTTTACAACCGACTTTTGAAGAGTAGCGCATTTTCCCGTTTTGAAAAACATCCAATAGAAACAACAAACGCAACAAACAATGACAACAATTTTGATGCCAATTATTGCATTTGATAGTATACAATTTTTATGCTTAGAAAAATACATCAAAAATACAAATCAAAAGCAACAAACATACAAATTCCAAAATAAAGGGCACCAAATGGTAGTTAGGAACATCTAACATCATCTAATATCAGTCAAGTCCTATTTGAAGGACAGCTCAATTAAACAGCATTTCTATTGCGCACTCTTAAGGCATTTCGGCCATTGGCAATATTTTAAGTGTACCTATTACATCAAATTTAAAACTTAATATAATAAAATTGTATTAAAAGAAGAGAATATAAATGTGAAGTTCGAATATGCATATATTCATTTTAAATTCCTCATGCGTTATGCTAAATATATACACACATACAACCTATGTAAGCAAAAATAATTATATACATACACAATTAATTAAATGTAGGTCAATTAGCCAGGCAATTAATGAAAAGAGATAGAGAGAATTAAACGCAACTATAAACAATAACGAAACATATTCATGAGTGTTTTTAAACGATGCTAAATCAATGATCTTAACTATGCAATTCACAGTTGATGTCTGTATAACTTTTAAAGTTATTGAAAATCACAATATAATTATACACAAATAAATATCGTAAATATGCATAATGTAAACACGAAAACAACGATAAATTGTTAAATATATATATATGAATATGTTTATATACAATAAAAACAAAAAATGAATACAAGCAAATTGTACAAATTGTATTTTAAGTTAATGTCAAGTTATTAGCTTTTAGTTGTTACGAGCTTTAAGTTTTATTTATTGCTAAGTTTATTAATTAATTTGCGATTGATTCATTCATCGATTGAATATTTTATAATTACATATTATTACGAGTATTCTCATTATATCACACAAATAATTTATACATTTCGCGGTGCTATATGTATACATATGTAAATGATGCTTACAATTTTTGCCCTTAGTTCAGCCAAGTCAATTTATGTGCTAGTTCCGGCAAGATTATCTATGAGTATCAAGCTTATATTAGAGTATAAATTGCACTGAGTTGCGAATACTCTTCAAATATCGCAAAACATAGGACACATAATATTTATTGCATAAATACATACATACGAACACTATACATAATGTATGACATAATATGAAAACTGTTTGAGCAAAATGAAAACTGCGAAAAGACGAGGTAAATGTTATCAATAAAGAATATAGTTGAAAATTCAAATTCATCCCTGCGTTTTATTTCTTTATTTCAGGGACCGTAATTGTTATAATCTTCAAAATAAAAATTAAAATCTTAGAATTGTTTCTAAATTTTTATTTAAAAGTTACGAAGCAACAATTATTTTTAATTTTTATTTAAAAAATGTAAAATAACAATAAAATTTCAATTTTTATTTATAAGTTACAAAATAACACTTATTTTTTATTTATTCAATTAATTCTCTAATTTCAAAATTCTCTAATATTTCCGTACTTACATTTTTTAAATTATTTGAAAATCTCATCTCTCATAATCTCATATTTGCACCCAATTTTAACGTGGGCAGAAAAAGCTCAAGGTCATATTTTCACTCAATTGAAATATGATGTGAATAAACTTTGATTGCTTTCCGCTCATTTCTGTGGGCCTGGTATTTTAGCTGGTACTTTGCCGTTTTTTTGGGTTTCTCTAGGTTCGAAATTTTAATGCAGAATTTTGTTTATTTAAGAATTTTTAAATTTTGCGAACATTTTCGATAGTTTCATATTACCTTTTCCATTTATTCGAATACTTACCCCTTTAAATTTTTTCAAATAGTTACTTACCTCTTTCCATTTTTTCCAGATTTTGTGCGCCTGTTATTTAAGCTGGTATTTTGGCTTTTGGTTTATTTAACATATTATAAATTTGTCGAACATTTTCAATATTTCCATACTTACCCTTTATACATATTTCTTTTTATTTTTTACCTTTACATTTTTTTAAAATACTAGCCGAACAGAAATCTGCAGCAAGTTTTTCCTTAATTATTTTCAGTATTCTTAGGATTCTTAATATTCGTTCTTAATGGACTTTTTTATTGAAAATAAATAAAACTTAAAAATAAGAATTATAAATGATTAATATTTTATAAATTTTAAATGGAACTTTGGCTGATATCGCTTATTAAGACTTGATATTAATTTTATTTGCTATCCTTGGTTTATTTATTGCGCCCGATTACAACTGAAGGTTGTCGGAACAGGAAGACGCTCTAGGCACCACACGATTTAAATTGTTTAATCTGGACCTCAGTTATGAGAACTGTGCGTCAATTGTTAGCGAAATTCAAGATCAATGCTGAGTCTATTCAAAAAACTGGCGGCCGCCCGCATGAATCACAATGAATACAAATGGCAGGCGTGCTGATACGTGCGCCAGTCAATCAGTTCACAACACAACAACAGCAATAATATTATAAAAAAAAAACACAAGATTGTGACAAACCCATAGAGCAAATCGGAGCAGAATGCGAATGAATATATGTAAAACACAACATGAAATACAATCGACACACGGGCCAACAAAAATCCGCTGCAAAATTTAAGAATGTGGGCGTTCTATAAGGTGAAGAGGGACGAGGAAGTGCCATCAAGCTGCGTAAAATATGGAGCATTTTATAACTTTCTAAATCTGCGTTATCAAATTGTTATATCATATTAGCATAATCGTGACCATGGAGAACACAGAATGGCAAAAAAAAAAATAAATAAAAAATATTAGCCTACATTATTAATAATTAAGAAATCGATAATATATACATTTAGATGACTGGCCTATTGCGGGGTCTAAACGGTAAGAAAATTAACAAGCAATCATCGATATTAGCCAGCAATTAGAGTGGACCTAAACGAGAGTAAGCGATGCTCGATGATATTGTCCGCCTCTTAAGTTAAGTTAATTATTATACATTGAATGATTATTAAATTTCAATACATACATATATCTATATACTAAATATTGATAATATATACATGTCAAAAACCTGAACATTAAACCTGATTGGCTTATCGAATCATTGTTGTTTTAGCTTGTGCTTTTGCTGCTTTTGATGCGCATATAAACAACTCAAACTCTGAGTGAGCGTGAAACAGATAGAAAAAACCCAACAACCATCGAGTTGTCGACGCATTAATTGTGAGAAATAAAGTGATTCGGAAGCTTCAGTTGGCATCATCTGTTCAGAGTGTGAAGTACAATTTAAGCTAAAAAGGGCAACTCTCGGAAGAGACAATGTCTGCTCCAAGCATCGTAACCATTGTAAGTTTTACATTTAATTTATTTACTTGATTTCATTTTCAACAATTGTTGCATACTCGTATTTCCCACAGTTGACGCTGCTGGCAGTGTTAAGCCTCCAGGAGCTGCTGCTGTTTGCTGCTCCTGCCATAGAGAATGCGTCAGTATCCAGTATCTATCAACTTCAGCTACGGCTTCATGTTGAATGTTTTGTTCTGCTTACAGAGCTTATACCACTCAAGATTTATTGGCTGATGAATCAGCTCCAGCAATGTCGGCTCAAGTGAAGGAGTTAGCTCCACTAAATCGCCAGCGCCGTCATGATGACGAGTATTCGGATGATAGATTCCACTTCGGCAGGCACAGAGATCACTGGGGACATCATCACAGGCGTGGGCATGGGCATGGGCGTGGACGTGGCCATAAGTATGGGCATGGACATGGTCATGGACACGGGTATGGACGTGACCATGGACGTTGTCATGGACAAGGTCGACCCGGCGATGGCTATCCGCATGACTATCCACGACCACCACATCCTGGTTTTTTCCCTGGTCCATTCCCAGATAACTCCAGTGAAGGTAGGTCTGAATAACTTGGAGTGCAAAGTCGAGTAATGGCTCTCATTTTATTTATAGACAACAGCCAGAGTTCAGAAGAAGCACCCAATGTGCCCAACTACAATTTAAGCAGTTCACCGACGCCGCCTTCGAGAGAAGTAGCAACAACAACAACAACCACAAGAACAACAACCAGAATCACCACCATGAGCACCACAGAGGACCCCACTCTGGACATTGATATACGCATTGGCTGATTAGTTCTAAGCATTAACTTAGTGTTTATAAGCTGCATTAAAATCTTTTATTAAACCACACTCGTATTTGCCAAGTCCAACTTATGCGTCCATTAAGCGAGGCCAACGAACCCTTCGCTTGAGATGGGTCTGGGTCTGGTTCTGGATCTGTACGCCTTACGCACTTTAATGCCAGGATGAGCAGCGGAAGTGTAAACCTAAACGGGTTATGTATGCTTATTTTAGAACATAAACAAAATCACTTTTGTGGGTCTTTAAGCGATGGGCAAAACGAAACGAAACAAAGCCAAACAACAAAAGTAAAGAGAATGCGAATGAGATGCAGATAAAGTATACAAAAGTAACGAAAGAAAGTCGAGAGATCTGGAATTGAGAGCAGCAGAAAATATTAAAACAAAAAAATCGCTTCACTTCACTTCGCACGTCTCACGCACTTTGGACAGGAACAAAGGCGCGCTCCAAGAACCGGACCTCCAGCAACCAAAGCCATCGCCACCTCCCACTATAAAAGCAACGCTGGCCGAGACTTTGACTGTCATTTGACGCCAAACGAGCGTCGGACAACATCGTCGCCGTCATCCAGCTCCAAGCATTACAAAAATAAAATGGGTAAGCCTGGCCGTGCATATTAAATAAGACTCTCGATCTAAGCGAGAAACGGTGAATGAACTCGTTATCGAATTCGAGTTCGAGCTCGAACGCGAGTCGGCAGCATTTATGGGCACATAACCTTAGCGCACCCAAAACTAACCATGAGAAGGAGACGGAGACGGAGACCCATTGCAAGTTCCAAGTTCCAATCCCAGGTGCCAGTGGCAGTGGCAAGTGCATTCAAAGGTTTTGTCATGTACGCAATTTATTTACACTTACGTATGCGAGTCGCGTGGATCTTGAAAAACAAGTCGTAACAATGTAGCAACCTTCCAGAGAATCCGAGAATCAGAGAATCCCATGAGTTTGTATTAACTGTCAATGCTTTGTTCTGTTCCTAGTGCATCATCATTGTCGTCATATGCTGCTGTTGCTGTTGTTGCTGGGCGTGCTTAGCTTTTGGCCAACTCCCATTCTTGGCAGCGATCAACCTGCCCGCATTGTCTGCTACTTCAGCAACTGGGCAGTGTATCGTCCTGGCATTGGACGATATGGCTTAGAGGATGTACCTGCTGATCTGTGTACGCATCTCGTTTACTCCTTCATTGGTGTCGACGACAAGAACTGGGATGTCCTAGTCATTGATCCCGAGCTGGATGTTGAACAGGATGGCTTCCGCAAATTTACACAGCTGCGTCAATCGCATCCCAATCTCAAGCTGCAAATTGCCGTTGGCGGCTGGGCCGAAGGTGGTTCCAAGTACTCAAAGATGTCGGCTGTCCGTGAGCATCGCCAAAGTTTCATACGCAGCATTGTCCAGTTCATGAAGAAATACGACTTTGATGGCTTCGATCTCGATTGGGAATACCCGGGCGCTACGGATCGCGGCGGCACCTTTGGCGATAAGGATAAGTTCCTGTATTTTGTACAGGAACTACGACGCGCTTTCGATCGAGAAGGACGAGGCTGGGAGATAACGATGGCAGTGCCAGTGGCCAAGTTTAGGCTCCAAGAGGGCTATCATGTGCCCGAGCTGTGCGAGTAAGCGATTGTCCAATTGACTGATCCGATCGATCATTAATTCCACTTTCTCACTTTGGCAGACTCTTAGACGCAATCCACGCGATGACCTATGACCTACGTGGCAACTGGGCCGGATTTGCAGACGTGCACAGTCCGCTTTATAAGCGCAAGCACGATCAGTATGCCTACGAGCGACTCAACGTGGTGAGTAGGAAGGAGGAGACTTCACGGGGAACACCTAATTGTCAATATCATTCTAGAATGATGGATTGGCGCTATGGGAAGAGATGGGTTGTCCGGCAAACAAACTGGTGGTGGGCATACCGTTCTATGGACGCACCTATACGCTCAGCAATTCCAACAAGAACTACAACATGGGCACCTACATCAACAAGGAGGCGGGGGGCGGTGCACCTGGTCCCTATACCAATGCCAGCGGCTTCTTGGCCTACTATGAGATTTGCACAGAGGTAATGGACAAGTCCAAGGGTTGGACCGTGGAGTGGGATGAGTCCGGAATGGTGCCCTACACCTACAAGGATACCCAGTGGGTGGGCTATGAGAATGAGGCTTCGGTGCAGATCAAAATGGACTTCATCAAGGCCAAGGGCTATGCTGGTGCAATGACGTGGGCCATTGACATGGATGATTTTCATGGGCTGTGCGGACCCAAAAACGGGCTTATGCAAATACTCTACAACAACATGAGGGACTACCAGGTGCCGGAGCCGACACGTGAGACCACGCCGCGGGTAAGTGGGCTCATTGCCAAGAGAGTGGGAATATCTATTGAGCATTTGCTTTGCATTTACAGCCCGACTGGGCAAAGCCCCCGGCGACGCCTCCCAATCCCGATGAGGGCGACATCGTGCAGCAGCGGCCGACGACGACGACGACGCGTAAACCGAAACCGAAGCCAAAACCAACGTCAGCGTCAACGCCAATCGGACCAACGTCAGCGCCTGTGCCAGCTGTGACCAGCACCACCAAGAAATCCACAACAAAGGTGCGCCCATAAATAAAGGTGACAATTCTCATCAGTTATCTTATATTCTGCAACATCTACAGAAGCCCAAAAAGCCGAAGAAGACAACAACGACAACAACTACAACCACAGTTGCACCTAAAGTCACCGACGAGCCCGAGGAGATTTTAGATCCCGAAGAGACTGTCACGCCTGGAGATGGGTTCGATTCCAGCGATATCGACTGCACGAATCGTGACTATGTGCCGCATCCAAACTGTAGAAAGGTAACCAAAATCACAACCACAACCATTTTGTACTCAATTCTTTTATCCTTACAGTATTTCCGCTGTGTACATGGAAAACCCGTCGAATTTGAGTGCAAAGAAGGCACAGCATTTCACACAGTGCTGAATGTCTGCGATTGGATTGAGAATAGCGATCGTTACTATTGCACCCGGATGAAGAACAGAGAGCATGGCAATGAAGCCCATTAGAGCGGAACTCGAATCGAATGTTTCCCAAATATTTAAATCCTATTTAATACACATATTATTTAAGGAATCTATTTTAGAATGTCAGCTTAGTCTTAGCTTTCAAGTAATTTTATTTATCCTAATGAAAATGCCAGACGAAAGCAATAAAAAACTTAAATAACATAAATTTGGCGTTTAACGAACCGTTCAATTTGACGCAAATAAATTCGGAAATAAAGAAGAGCACATGGAAAGCATTTAAATTTTGAATATGAATCAGGATATTCCATGATATTTGATTGTTATGTAATAGATTTTTGTTAAGCTTTAAGAGACTCGACGCATTTTGCACTTGTCTGTGACGAGGCTTTGCCTTGGAGGCACATCACATAGATTCATACATATGTATGTAGCAGCTGTTCGTGCAATCAACCATACTAATAAACGGTGATAAATGCAACATGAAATTTAATTTTCATATTTTACATTCGAATTCAAGCGACATCCCGAGAGCGGCAAAGAGCGATAGAATCAAATTAAATCATTTGTGACATGAAACAAATCGTACAGCTCACAGCTTTCGAGTATTCTATGCTCATATAGTACAATACATATGTATATTTAGGTGGATGTGACTGCTATCTTTTCTATTTATACCCTAACCGAAAGTAGTATAACTTGGTGTAAGACTTTGAAAGAATATACATGCTATGTCATCTTAAGCAGACTGGTTTCTTTCTATCAATCTTTTGAGATGATTCTCTTATTGGTGATCAGTAAGTGTATTGAAAGATCGGAATGCCTAAAATTGCTGCAATATCTTGTTTATTCTGTTTCTCAAATGAAAAGATGAGTGAGCTGCTGCAGCTTATAAGACTTCTGAGCGAAATTTGTCTATAATTAAACATTGTTCCATAATGAATACACTTTGGAGACTCTTGAGGACATCAAGAGCATATATCGTATACATATATGTAGGTTTATGATAAGTCATATAAAATTTAACAAGAAATAGGATCCCTAGTTAATAGATTGCTCCTTGTCTTCAATTTTTCCTACAGCTGCTTCAATTGCGGTCGGCAAATCTTTCTCCGGCTTCGACATGATTTTCCCCAATATTTGGTTTCTCTGAGAGCGGCAAAGAAATGAGATAAATTTTTCTCAGCGTTGTGCTTTTGACAATATTTTGCTACAAAAATATCAAAATGAAATAATTTTCGCGGTCACAAGGTAAATTCATGGTATATGCATGTTGAGTTACGAATTGGTTTTGGACCGGGAGAGATCGTCTCGTATACTCGTGTACGCAACATTCAATTTCAGAATTTCTGAGTGCTTTTGATTTTCTTTTGGCTTTTTAGAAAGCCAGAAAATAGATATAGCAAAATTCGTTGTGCTTGTTCAAAAAACGAATCGCACACGGCGTGCACAGACGACGAGCCAAAAATAAGCAAATTATTTAGCTGACAATCGTCGAAAGGGACACAAAGGATTACCCAGCCGACGATTGTTGGTTAAAATTGCAAACGGCTAGCAAAAAAACAACAATAAATATAACGCGAAAAATTAAAAAAAAATATATATAAAGAAATTCAATTAAACTAAATAAACGAACTGCAAAAGTGAACAAAACGAACAAGTGCAAAATTCAAAACCCACAAAAAGTGTGACAAATTTGTACGAGCCTAATTAGTTATATTTATATATGTATACATATACATAAATATCTATATATATATATATATTTATATAGTATAGCTAAAAAATAATCTATACCATTGAATTTCTACTTTTCACGCAGTGCATTTAAACGAGCCCATATATTGTGGATATATATGCGGAATACGAGCAAGTGATTTAATAATTTTTCCTAATTATTCATAATTACGGAAAAGTTCGAAAGAATAAAAGGAAAATTTATGACGTGGCTAACATACTAACCAAACTGGGAAACTCAAGGATACTTTGTTGATTTGATTATTATGGGGCGGCTAACAATTTGGTTCCTCTTGGGACTTACGTTAATCGCCGTTTCCAATAATGGTAAGTGTTTCCCAAGGACCTATTATATAAGCAAATACAGTTACAGATACAGATACAAATACAAACACAGATACAGCGGCAGCCCCTTTCTCAATTTCCCATTCCGATCATATCTCATACCTTGGACATTATGCAATTTTTATAACAAAAAGCCAACAGAATGTGAAAAAGAAAAGAATATGTATATCTAAGCATATGTATATTTAAAAATATTTGGCTGAGCTGTGCGTATGTATGGATGTGTGTGTTTGTAAATTTGTGTGGTGTATGTGTGTGTGTGTATCTGTGTGCAAACGTCAGCGACGACACTTTGAAAATACTATCTAAAATTTTGCCTAGCATTTATATACGCGCATTAGTACACTCGGTGGATAATACAAATACAGATACAAATACGCAAATACAGATACATTCACTTTAGTTGGTCATTTTCTTCTTTTCTTATTCTTGTTGTTGTTGTCTATGAAATTTTGTTCGCTGAAACGCCGCAAACGATCGCCAGTTTGGTCGCTCTTCGTTGTCATCGTTTGTAATATTTTTAAATTTAGACTTTTTAAGTTATTTTATGTATTGAGCAAGTATCTGTATCTGAGACTGTATCAGTATGTGTATCTGTTTCTCAACACTCTTGTGCATGTTTGCTTGCAAAAGATTGCAAAAAGATAAATGGCGCAAATGATCAACGAATACTTGTATAATATAAGTAGATGGACTGTAAGCAACATAAACACAATATGCATGCAGACCTCAGATAGATTTGTATAAATAATTCTGTTTATGCGAATGGGAATGAAATTAGAAATATCTTAAATAGCTTCCCTTCACACACTAGCGCAATTGAAATAAATCATGAGAATGACCCGCTGACAGGTAAATGGCATATCGCGAAACGTACTTAACGTAAGAGAGTTTCACTAATTCAATTGTAAGCAAAAGATTCCCATCGATCCCTAATTGGATTCGGTATTATCTTTACGAAATGTGTTAAATGTCTTTTCAAGGGTTTCTGTTTTCCATGCAGCCTTATGGCTGTCACAATTGTCGCCGCAATTGCGAAAGTAATTAGCGAACGACCTTAAACGAGCCTGTCAATCATAAAACCACGACCTTACATTATTTAAAAAAAGGAATAGTAAAAATATATACGTATGTACTCGCAAGCTAGTAGATATATGCACTCACGTCACTAAACAGTCAGTCTTAAAAAATATAAATGGAAAATAAGAAAGATTTAGTGGGCGAGCGGCCAACAAAATTATACATCCATTCACATTAGCACAAACAAGAACACAGACTAGTTGAATGTGTGTTGAGTTCTCATCTTTTAAAAATAAAATTCATAAATTGCCGAATATATTTCACTGTATGTAAGTATGTTTGTCTCCATGTGTGTGGGTACATTCAATAAATAATGTCAAGTTTGAAAAGATAAAATGACCTCGCCGCTGACATCAAACACGGAGGCGGCAATCGTTCTAAATTAAACAAAAAGTGCAAGGATTAAGAAATGTCTTCTCTCCAGGGATTCTATTTTAAGTCTTAACTTGTATTTCAATTAATTTTTGTGATTAATCTCATGGATTACAGTTGGGTTTGCCAATGCCGAGGTCGGACCAAGCGAATCAGAATGTCGACCCTACATTGAAAAAGCAATAAATGAACTGAAAACAGGTAAGAATCCGATCGATGAGATGGATACTCAGCAATTATGGTGAATTTACTTGATTTGCAGATGGTGTCACGAGTAAAGATGGTTCTGGAGAGTTGCAATCCGATCAGCCGAGTAGGGATGATGATGACGATGATGATGGTGGGCTTGATGAAAAAGAAACTGTTGAAATTACTGATGTGGATTCCACAGAGGACGCGAAAAGCGACAACGACATTGACGGCGATGGCATACCAGACGATGAAGACGACGACATTGATGGAGATGGCATACCAAATGATGAGGACGACGACATAGATGGCGATGGAATACCGAATGACAAGGATGACGATATCGATGGCGATGGCATACCAAATGAGGATGACGACGACATTGATGGCGATGGTATACCAAATGATGAGGACGACGATATCGATGGCGATGGCATACCAAATGAAAAGGATGACGATATCGATGGCGATGGTATTCCAAATGATGAGGATGACGATATCGATGGCGATGGTATTCCAAATCATAAGGACACCGACATTGATGGCGATGGTATTCCCAATCAGAAGGATAAAGACATTGATGGCGATGGTATTCCAAATCAAGGTATGTCCATTTTTATACTTCTAATACTAAATGAAATTGATCTTTTGGGATTTATCTTACAGATGACAACGATTTGGATGGCGATGGCTTGCCAAACGAAAAAGACAGCGATTTGGATGGAGATGGAAAAGCGAATCATGGTAAGTAACATATAACAAACAATGAACATTGTACAAGGTTGTTCCACTAATGCAGAGGATGATGATCTCGATGGGGACGGTACTCTCAATCATGGTATGTTCAATGTCCCCATTTATCCCCGATCAAAGTACTGTAAACATCTCTTCATCTGAAACGGTTCCCTCACTTAATATATTTCAACATAAAGATAACTTATAATGTTTTCATTACTGTAGAGGACAGTGACATGGATGGAGATGGTTTGCCCAACGAAAAGGATGAAGATTTGGATGGAGATGGCAAAGCAAATCATGGTAAGTCGTTCGTCATGCAATTCTTAATATTTGATAGTTTTCTAATGCGATTTTCGCAGAGGACGAAGACATTGATGGGGATGGAACTCTAAATCATGGTATATATATTTTGTACTTTCACTTAATTCATTTTCTAATATAAACGCATTATTTAATTGCAGAGGACAGTGACATTGATGGAGATGGTGTGCACAATGATGAGGACCATGACGTCGATGGAGATGGTTTAACCAATTCCGAAGAACCTCAAAGCTTGGATATCGATGGGGATGGTGTTCCAAATAGTTTGGATGATGATATCGATGGAGACAATAAAGTCAACGAAAAGGATGACGATATGGACGGTGATGGAATCTTGAATGAGCATGACAATGATATGGACGGCGATGGAATCCCCAATGAGCATGACGATAGTCACGAAAATGATGATGATGAAGAGGAGGAAGTCAAGAAGCGTAGCAAGCGTGCAGTTGATGCTGCACCAATTGCTGATATTGAGTCTCACGCAAGTCCCGCTGAGGAATTTCCAATTGAGAAAGAACCTGCTCAGGAGGAATCAGCTGAAGTTGAAGCTGAAGTTGAGCCTGAAGTAGAAGCAGCAGTCAGTGAGGAGGAGAAGGAGGAAGAAGTAAAAGAAGAGCCAGAACATGCTGTAGAAGAAGAGAAGGAGGCAGAAGAGGACAAGTCCGTCGAGGAAGCAGTAGAGTCAGAGGTTAAGGCGTCCGAAGAAAGCGAGGAGAAGGTGGCTGAGCCTGAAGAAGCTCAAGATGAACCTCAGGCAGAAGTCAGTGCCGTATCTGCTGAAGACGATGAGGACGACGAGGAGGATACAAAGCCCGAGGACGAATTACTCTGGGTATGCCTAAGAGAGAACTAAATGCGTCAGTGCCTTCTAAATATTTGTGTTCTTTCTATAGGAAGGTGAAATCCCACGGAACCGCCGTAGCCGTCAGCATATCACTGAGCTTTTGCAGTTGGATGAGGAGTTCAATGCTCGTGAAAAGGCTACCGACAATGTGGCGGAGATTATTCTGCGCGACATTAAGAAGATCTATGAGAATGCCGTTAAGCCCCTGGAGACACTGTACAAGTACCGTGACCTGAGCAATCGCCACTTTAGCGATCCCGAAATCTTCTCAAAACCCTTAATTCTATTTATGGGTCCATGGTCTGGTGGCAAATCGTCTATTCTTAATTATTTGACCGATAACGAATACACGCCCAATTCGTTGAGAACCGGTAAGTAATTAAAGAAAATGAAATGGGGATAATGATTGATCTTTGATTGATCAATTGATCTAGGAGCGGAACCATCTCCGGCTTACTTCAACATCTTGATGTGGGGCAATGAGACCGAGGTTTTGGATGGCACTCAACTGGCAGCCGACTATACTTTTGCTGGTCTTCAAAAATTCGGACAGGGCCTTGAGGAGCGTCTGCGTGGCTTGAAAATGAAGAGCAAGCTGCTTGAAAAGGTAAATTCTTAGATTGTAGGTCATATTTCGGATATGTTCTATGCATTATCATACTTGTATATGTATGTACCCAGTTATTAAGTGCATTAACTTGTCTCTCAAATAGCTTTTGGCAAGGCAGCTCGTCGATTGGGAAACTTTTTTAATATATCTGCCTAAATTCGCTGGCAATTTGCCCAAAATGAATTTATAGTATTTGGTTATTAACAAATGAATGTCGAAAATAGCAAGACAATAGCTAAATTAATGCAAGCATAAGTACATATACCAAATGAATTTTTCAGGTCAACATCGTTGAAATACCTGGCATTCTCGAGGTACGCAAACAAGTCTCGCGGGTCTTTCCCTTCAACGATGCCTGCCAGTGGTTTATCGATCGCGCCGACATCATCTTTCTGGTTTACGACCCAGCCAAGTTGGATGTCGGCCCAGAGACCGAGGCCATCCTCGATCAGCTGAAGGGGCGCGAGTATCAGACTCGCATCATACTCAACAAGGCGGACACGGTGAAGCCTGAAGAGCTGTTGCGTGTGCAAGGTGCCCTCATTTGGAACATCTCGCCGCTGATGTCGTCGGCGCAACCGCCACTTATGTATACCACATCGTTGTGGACACATCCCTATCAGGATGGAGCACCAGCACGTCTGCTGTTGGCCCAGGAACGTGCCTTCCTGCGTGATCTGCGTACCGCCATCGATAAGCGTATCGAGCATAAGATTGCCAGCGCCCGTCGATTTGCCGTAAGTGACCAAATGAATCATAGTGATTGCATTCACACTAATTAAGTATTTTGTTTGTCGATCTTTGCACAGGTGCGTGTACGCAATCATGCCAAGATGGTCGACTGCTATTTGAACACTTACTATAACCACAAGACGTTGTTTGGCAATAAGAAGCGCATCTCGGATGACATTATTGATCATCCACAGAACTATCATATCTACGAGGGTCTCTCGACCCTGACCAACATATCGCGCTATGATTTGCCCGACCCAGAGGTCTATCGTGACTTCTTCCGTCTGAATCCGCTGTACGAGTTCAAGAAACTCCAAGAGACCTGCACCTACTTCCGGGGCTGTCCGATTACCAAACTGGATTTGGCCATTGCCTACGAGATGCCCGAGTTGGCGGGCAAATATAAGAAAATGTCCGATGCCGCGTTGGCCAGCATTGAAGCACAGCCTGAGACAAAGCCTGAGTCTGAAGATTCTAAGGCAAGGTCTGTGCCGGCTGAGCCCAAAAAGACGAGATGAGGTGTTAGCTCCATCAAGGAGAAAACCTGCCATTTAGTTTGTTTTAATGAGAGATAGAGAGAATGTGACATCGGCATCGGTAACCGTCTACAGATAATTAACTGCATCAATATGGAGAGAGTGAGAGAGAGACACACGAAGAGCCATGAATGAGAGCAAACTATTGTTAACGTACTTAATGACGACAACAACAACAACAACAACAACAGCGTAAGACAAAAGAGAGCAATAATTTATTTGGAGAGTGTTTTGTTATTTGATATATGTACTTATATTAGCGCCAATGCCTACATACATATACATATATTTAGAAATCTTTTATTTTCATCTAAGTTGCAATTTTATTTTCAATACTTATAATACTTATAACCGAACTGAGAGCTTTATGAGAGAAAACTAATGCACAAATGAGAGCATAAACACACACACACAAACACGTCTTTAGAAAAGTAGAAGAGAGGTAACATTTGAGCCTTTATAGAAGAGAAAATCAGCCTTTTATTAATTAATCTGACAGTAGCTAACTTAACTTAACGATCAAACAGAGCAAAGCAGAGCAAATTGAAATCAAACGAACTATTGACGATATCTAACATAACCCCTTTATCACTTATTGGCGACTTACGGCAATTCCCAACTTTTTAACTAGTTGTTACAACAGCGCACTATTTTGAGAGTTCAGCAGTGTTTTTAACGATATTTGAGCAAACACAAGTTACTTTTTTTTATGAGGAAACCCCATTTCGATGTCGTAGTTGATAAGACTTTTTGCAAAAAGTAAAACAGTGAAGACGTTAAACCAATTTTTTAATCTAATTATTCATCAAATGATATAAAGGCATGTGAGAGATATAAAATATGTTAATGAAATTAATAATCATATATATAATATCTTTTACAAACTGAGAACATATGTAAAATCAATTGTGAGAGCGGGTAAATAAAACAAGGAGAAAAATCAACAACGTTTTCTTTTATTTCATCTCTGATATAAAACTGCCGGCTGTTACGTATTTTGAATGTGTATCAGTGTTGCCAGCTTCAAAATACTGTTTTTGGTGGGGAGAGGGTAGGAGAAAGTTAATATTATCTAATGCTGAGCATAATGCAAAAGTGGATTTCATAAACGGCAAAAAGCTTTGTTGGCAACTCTGATGTGTATTAACTTATTTGGTATTTTTTGGTATTTTTCAAACAGCTGGCTGTGATATATTTATCGCCGGTAAATCGATAACGATTGGCATTAGTACTAAACACATTTGCGTAAGAGGAACGAAAAAAAAGTAAATAAATATTTATTCATACGTTTTAAATGTTTGAAGATGCACACCGATTTGTCGGCACATTTGCATACTCCGGCCTGCAATAAACTAATTGAAGAACTCAAAGCCTGCCACGCGAATGTAAGTAATATAATAGGATATTTGTTGTCAATAGAATTTTAAATCTAATTCATCCAGCACGGATTTGCCAAATTCGTTGGTATTTGCAACTCAATCGACGACCAAGTGGTGAAGTGTCTAAAGTCTGAGCGTGTAGCTCGCTCCGCTGCGAATCGTGCCAAAGCTCGGGAGCGCCAGGCCAAGTATAAAGATAAAATACTGCAAGGTGAAGCCAACTAAAATCATGGCAACTGTCGATATTCAAAATGCGCCCAGCACCGAGGAGGACCTCTTTGAGCCCTACTACTTTCAGCACGAGGAACAGAAGATATGTGGCCAACTTGTAAGCCCGATCACAGATAACTATGATGAGAAGTATCCCAGCGTGGTAGATCGCTTCTTTACACGCTACTACTATATAAAAGCACAAGCCGCCTACCAAGTGCTCTATCACTCCAATCGCATATGTCTAATTTGCCTGGCACCTTCACATCCTGCTTATACCGAGGGCGTTGAATCGGTTAGCTTTGATGTGGGCAACGTGGATCGCAGCCAAAATGTGGTCAAAGGAAAGGCCAAAAAAGGCGGCATGATTTTGCAGGCAGAAACAACACTGGCACTGCTTAAGACAAACTCGGGAAAGACTTTCAAGATACCCAGTTGTATACGCGGCAAGTTAGTAGAGGTTAACACGGAACTTCTTACCGATCCGAAGCTGCTTGAGAGAGTTCCTGAAGGAGCCGGATACTTTGCCATACTGTTGCCCAAGATTGATAATTGTGATGGAATTAAGGCGAGTTTGCTGACACAGGAGCAATACGAGGAGTATGTAAAGAATGAAAAAACTGCAGAGGAGCCAAGCACATAAAAATCAGAAAATTCATCAATGTATGTGTATTTCAGCAATGTGCACAAATTTCGTTAAAATAAAATGTAATTGTTACAACAATAATACCACATCGCTCAACTCAATCGAGCGAACAATAAAGTCGGTGATTTCATGCACTATGTATAAATTTTAAACTAAATATTGGTTCAATTTTATAAGAATATTGAATTAATTTTTTTAAATTTAAATTTCATATATTTTGGTTCAATAGAACTAGTTCTAATTTGAATTACATAGTTGGCAACGCAATGCAACACGTGTGTTGGTTAAACAGCTGATTGAATTGAAGCGTTTGTTTGCTCTTCGGCAATTGACTACATTTTATAAATAACGAAAATGTCGACCAACAAGCGCAAAAACTTAAACAATATGGAAATGGATCAAAATAATGACGAGTCGAGTTCCAGTGATGATGAAGAAGACGGCGAAGAGCATCCGGACGCCTACAGAGGCAATGAGGTAGGCAGAATGAAGCAACGAAATTGTTGTTACTTAAATTATTGTCCATAGGAGGTGCAAATTGAATTTGAGGGACGAGTGCCGGTGGATCCAGATGCACAAGGAATCGCGCAGCTGCTGCAGCGACTCTTTCTGCGCGCAAACATCAACTGCAATCAAATGGCGGACCTGCTTATAGGTAATACAGAAATCAAGCAGTTTGTCGAATTGCTCACTTAACTGAACTTTATCCTTGTCAGCTCAAAACTATGTGGGTAGCGTGATTTGCCAATGCGAGGAAGACGGGGCCGAGAGCGAAACGGACGATGAAAACATGGTTGAGGATGGCACCATCTTCGGCATAACATCAGTGCTGAATCTATCAGCTAAAAAGGAGCAACCCAGCATTACACAGCTGCGGTCCTATCTCCTACAACGTGCCCAGTCACATGCTACGGAGCAGGTGCAGGAGCAACTACGAGAGCTGCTTGATAATGAGCAGCGCCATGTTGGATTTTTAATCAACGAGCGCTTTATCAATATTCCTGCTCAGATATCCGTGCCTCTCTTGCAAAATCTGCAGCAAGAAATAGATACAGCAAAGACCAAGAAAATGAAATTCGATTTCGGAACGTTGCTCCTGCTGGTCAAGTTTTATCGCAAGGAAGCCAAAAAGGGCAAACTAGCTGAGGATCACTACACCAATGCCGAGGAGGAGCTGCTGTCGGAGCGAGCTACATTTAGTTTTGAGTACTCTGTAGCCTCGGAGTGTGATTCAGGCATGGCCGGCGATTGGCTTGAAGGTGATGCAGTTATGACGCCGTACAGAAAACTCCTTGCTCTGGAAGCTAAGCAATTGCCACAACTTATTAAAGATGTACAGAGCTATATAAATGGTGAATAAATGTATAAATAAAGAATTCCTTATTGTTTACCACTCGGAATAAATAATTAAATTGGTACATTTGTATTCGTTGGTACATTTGAACAGTTCATTCCAGATGGTACATTTTTAGAAGTAGTAAAAAATATTTTCATAAAGTGGCAACCTTGTTTGTTACGTATGGTTGGCAACAAAGGCAGGCAACAGCTGACCGGCATTTTAGGAGCTGTCAGCTGTTTTTCCATTTGCCGCTCAATAAGCACAAACCGTGAACGTGACTCGCAGGAAAATAAGCATTCGATTGGCAAGTGTTCGCGTTGTTTTGCTCTTTGTAAGTGACTAACGTGAGTAGAAGTCGACTGCACTATTGTTATTGTATACACCCAAGCTACAATTTCAATTACAGCATACCTACGATTATTCATACAGACATATGTAGGTTGTTGTTTGTTATAAACAAAAGCAATGCGCACTATAAAAGGGTGTTGTGTGCGCTGCGAACTTCACATATCAATTTGTGTCGTGTCGTTATTAGCATCAACAACAAAGCAATCAAAATACGAGTACAATCGTTGCCTTATCACCAATTCCAATTTCAATTCCATTTGCAGTTCCAGTATTCCATTAGATTTGAGCTTCAATCGTCGCCAGTCCAGTGAGTCTCCGTGTGCCGTTCGCTGCAGTTCTCGATTCCTTTGTGCTGAAGCTGCTCCATCGTCATGAGTCGACTTGAAAAGTAAGTATTATTAAGGGTGTGTCTAGTTAAGATCGGTCTGAAATGCAGTAATTGAATCAGCATCCTGATATCCTTCTGATATCCTTCCTTTTCCAGTTGGGCAATTGTGATGTTAAACAATTTGTATTAACGCCTCGTTACTTAGGCTTATCATCATAATCTCTAGTATTTACAGCACTTCAAAGTTTAGATAATCGCTGTTATCAGCTACGAACATGAGCTGGGTTGGGAAGAATTACTAGCAACTGTTTTGGGGTGTGCCACATTTATTTAAAACAATGTTGTGAAACTCGTAGCAGCTGGCAATCAAGGCGTGATTAAATTGCATTTCCAACTACGATTGCCAATTGTTTGCGACACTTAAACGAGTGTTTAAATGTATTCCGCTAATTGCAATTATATTTGTGCTTGCTTTGCACTTTGCTCTTGCTCCTTTCAGGTTATTGCCGTGCTCGGTCAAGCTGTCCAAGATTCTGGGCAAGTCTGGCCACGACGTGCTCTGCGTCATTGATCGCGCAGTGCCAGCAGAGCTGGCCGATACCTTTGAGGAGCATCGAAGCTACGATAAGGCGTTCGACAGTGTCGTTTCTTGCTTCAAGTCACCACGCCTTGATCTTCCAGTGATCTACGCTCCCGTGGCGGAACTAACCGACTATGCCGATGTCCGTTGCTATCAGAAGGCGGCAGCGCAGTCGCTGCAGCGGGCAATTAAGGTGTGTGAAGCATATGCCATATGTTAGGGGAAACTCTTTCTTTACCTTTGTCTCCCGCATTTACAGTCTGGCTTCCAATCGCCGTTGCTGGTGGTGCCTGAGAGCAAGCGTTTCACCCACGCCGAGCTGTGCACGGTTTTGGGTGCACTGGAAGGACTCTATGTGGTATGCTAGCACACATTTGACTAGCGGATAACAATGGCTAAATTGTCTGTCTATCCTTTATAGCCTATTCAATTGCGCGAGGATGTGCCGGAGAAAAGGCAACGCATTTGTTCTCTCTCCGTCATGATTAATAATCCAAATGCGGAGGACATCATCAAGGAAGCTTTGGTGCTGGAATCTGGTCGTCATGTTGCCCGTGACATTGGCATCGGTGATCCTGAGCGCATGGCGCCATCTTCGGTCGAGGCTTACATAAAGCCTTTGTTCGACAATCTGAAGGTGACAGTTATCGACGATGTCAACGTGATCAACAAGGAGTATCCGCTCTTTGGCGCTGTCAATCGGGCTGCTAATATGGTCAAGCGTCATCAGGGTCGCATCATTTATCTGGAATACATACCTCCCAATCCGGCACGTAAAACTCTATTGTTTGTCGGCAAGGGAGTCACTTATGATACTGGTGGTGCTGACATCAAGGCTGGAGGCGTTATGGCTGGCATGTCGCGCGACAAGTGTGGAGCTGCTGCCGTTGCCGGCTTTATGAAAGTTGTTAGTGAGCAGCAACCAAAGGATATTCATGTTATTGGCGCTCTTTGCCTGGTACGCAATTCCGTTGGCGAAGAATGCTATGTGTCTGATGAAATCATTACCTCGCGTGCTGGAGTCCGGGTGCGTGTTGGCAATACCGATGCCGAGGGCCGAATGTGCATGTCTGATGTGCTGTGCCGTATGAAGGAATTGGTCATTGAAGGCAATCTACCCAATCCCCATATCTTCAGCATTGCCACCTTGACGGGTCATGCTTTTATATCGGCCGGAGAAGGCCAGTCCATCATCGTGGACAACAGCGTGGCCGCTAAGGCAGATCATGCTCGCAAACTGCAGGCATCTGGTCAAGTCTTTGGCGAACCCTTCGAAGTCTCTGTGTTGCGTCAATGTGACTTCGATTTCAATGCTGGCAGGGTCATTGGCGAAGATGTTGTCCAATCCAATAACTTGCCATCGGTGCGAACACCACGTGGTCATCAAGTGCCCGCTGCATTTATGATCAAGGCCACAGGTCTCGACAAGCATGGTCTCGATTCCAGTAAACCGATCAGGTATACCCATCTGGATATTGCCGGTAGTGCTGGCGAGTATCCGGATATGCCCACTGCAGCCCCAATTGTTGCCCTGGCTAAGACCCATTTAATCGATTAGATGCAATCATTGCCACTGACAGTACTTATATACATACATATATACCTTAACACATATATCCACTGCACGCATCACGCTCTTAAATTCAATGTGAATAAACTAAAAACCTTGTATTATCATTCCTGTTGCGTTTTTATTAGAATATGAATAGGTTTGAAGAGAGATTTGTTTTTCAGGTCACCACATTCGCATACGTTTTTCTTTCTTTATGTTCCTGCATAAATTCGTTCGTCTTTATTTCTTACTAATATCTCAGCATGTGCTAAGCAATAATTCAGTTATCAAGTAAATAGGGTTATCTTCGGCCTATTTAGCAGAGTTCATTTTTCGACTGATCTTTCAAATGGCAGCTATATATATACATACATATATTATATATGGTTGAATTTTAAAAAAATGTCAGCATTTATAAGACAACAATTTACACCATATGTGATATACTGAATGTTAATTTTGGATCGATTGTTTCTATGCCTATTATATCCCATCCGAACTCATATGTAACATACAGTCTGAAAAAGAAACAGATATTCCTTGCCTGATCAGTTCCTTATATTTTTCACCCTTATATATAGTATTTAATTAATAGTATTTAATTTAAATTCATCATTAGAGTAATTTAATTACGCTCTTCACTTTTGTTTATATCGTTTATGTTTATCTTCTTATTTTTGCATAACTGGCAATTGGCCTGCATTTAAAGTTCTTGAATCTTTTCGCGGTTCTTTCTTTTTCTTCTATTTCGCTTAGACAGAGAGCTTGGAGAACCCGTTAGTCAGTGTGTGGCGTCTTCTCTTGTCTTGTTTTGTCTTGGCCACTTGTCAGCTGTCGCTTACGTAGCGTTACCGTTATTGCCTGGCTTTGGAAACTCGGTCAAGAGTGTCTCATTCATGCCGTGATTGCATAATGTACCGTTGCCAGTCGCCAGTTGCCTGTTTACCAGTTCTCCATTGGACATTGGCCATTCCCATTCTCAATCCCATTGTCCATTGTCCGTTGTCGCTTTGGCTGCGCTTTTTTCGTTCTTGGCTTTGGACTTGACAGCGCTCTTGGGTGCGCTTCTAGGTAATTTATTGACGCATGCCTCCACATTTGACAATGACAACCAGTTGCATTTGGTCAAGATGCCAGGCGAGAGACGCCTCCCCATTGCGTTCCATGCTCTGCCAAAGCTAACGGTATTCATTATTGATGAGCGGCAAACGTAAAACATTTTTTTTTTTCTTTAAATTTTTTTCTTTTAGCCATTAGTGTAAATTTATTGGTAAGATGGAACAGTCCAAAAGAGTTTCAACTTTTTGCCTGGAACCGTTCTTTCTGCCCGTTTTGCAGGCCACAAGGCAAGGCATGACCTGATTATGGCAGGACTGGTTTACTTGGACAACAGCTTCAACAGATGACCGACGATTTGTGAAGATTGAAAGATTATAATAATAATTCTCTGGTCATGGAGAGAAATTCTGCTTTTAATTTTTATTATCACATTTGAGTCGAAAAGGAGAGATTCTTTTTTTCTATTCTTATAAAAGCGAAATATCTATTTACAATCAAGGTTTGTTATTTCGATCCATAGAATTTAATTTAATACAAAAAAAAAAATTATCTGGACATCTCTGATGTTTTCCAATTTATTCTTGAATTTTTAAAACTAAAAATTTTCTAAATAAAAATTTTGTAAGTAAAGGATTTATAACTTTCTAAAGATACAAATTATAGATAATTTTATAATATCTTAGATAATATTATAAATGTTTTAAATTTTAAATTTTTAAATTACTTTTAAATCAACTGGCCTTAGCTTTCTTTCAAAAAATATTTATAAAATATAGGGTATATTAAAGGTATGCTATATTGTTGACCATATGCATATATGCAAATATCATATAGTCTTCTGTTGCTGGAAGAAATAAGAAATTAATAATTAGCCAGAGATGATCAACTATGTGAAACTATCGTGGACTCGTGGACATAAAACTATCGTGGACTCCCACATGTGGACTCCAGTGACTGATGGATCAGTTGACTTGTTAGCTACGACGACAACAACAGCACCTTGTCAGTTTTGGTGCTTGTCACTGGCAGACGAGTTGGCTGACACAGCTGGGAGCTGGGAGCTTGTTGACTCCTTGTCGTGCGGTATGCAACGTTGATCCATAAATTTACAAAACTTGCGACGCGCTTCGCATGGGAGAAACAGCAACAACAACAGCAGCAGCAACAACAATCATAAGAAAATAACAACAACTGGATGCGGGAGAGACAACGACGACGACGGCGGCGGTATTAATAATAGCAAACAACACACAAGCAACACCGAATGAGGGGGGGCTGTTGCAAATCTGCACCGGCAGCAACAACAGCAGCAACAGCAGCAACAACAGCAGCAACAACAACAACCACTTGGAGCACCAACGACAGAAATGATCTTAAATGAATGCGGAAGTTTTTCTTGGGGTTTCGTAACCAGCTACATGGCAGCAACAACAACAACAACAACAACAAAAACAGCAGCAGCAACAACGCTCCCAAAGAGGTCGCAATTCCAGTGGCAAGCAGCAGTCGCAGCCAAGCTGGCAACCAAACGTTGCTACATTTATGTATGCATACATATGTATATATGTACATATATGTATGTATGTCTATGTATGTGTATTTGTGGGCAACGTCGAGTCGATTGCCGTGAGTCCATAATCATAGATGCAGCAAGTCGAGCTCTCAGATTGAGTCCGATGTGAACACTTTATAGCCATGGACATATTAAAATTAATCCAATGATTGCAGCAGCCGCCACTTGCAAAAAGTGGCAAAAAATTGTTAGCCAATTTGGCCAGGCCAGCCAGGCTGCAATGTGGTATGGGATGCGCCTACGGAGCGTGTGAATCCGAACTCGAATCTCGTATCCAAAGCATCAACAGAGGCAGCTGCTGCTAAAAGTTATTTGATAGCCAATTGCCAGAATCCTGAAAGCTTAGCCGAAAATTCAACTTGGCCCAGAAGCTGGGCATTTCTCATGTGCCCAATCAGCCGGAAGATGCCAAGGCCTGATCTGCTACTTATATGTATAAGCCTGTCCGTCTGCACCTGCCCTCAATCAAGGTTCAAGGATGCAGTATTGAATGTCCCTGCAATTGACAAGCATCTCAAGCACTTCATTCATAACGTGTGAAAGTCTCTTTCCCAGCAGGTGTGTGTGTGTGTGTGGGCCTTAAAAATGGCAACGAGACAATTTTCTGCATAAACTCATAAATATCAAAGTGATCTAAACGCAGCGCCAGGCGCCGTGCCGTTTAAACACCTTGAACTTGACAATGCGAACGCTTGACAACTCATAAATAAACTGTGAGTTATGAACTACAAAACGTGATAACTGATATGTATTTGCCACACCAATTTTCCTTGCAACACAAAACACACACTCACACAAACACAAAGCAGGCGACTCATAATCCATAATATTGTGTCATGTTCATGATCAGCGGCATTGACTTGGCCAAAGATGCGGGGTGCGGTGGTTTTTCCTTTGGCAAAATTATTTGGAAAATCAAACGAAAGTAAAAGAAAGATACATACTTACATATACATGCATACATACATACATACATACATATGAGCATGGTTCGGGCCACAGTCTTAGCCTCTAATGAAGTGGTAAGAAGGGGCTTGAGAAACTGCAACGTGCCGCTGTGCGCCGTTGCTTGGTTCGGCATTTTTATGTTGGCCTCTTTGAGAAAAATGTATGTGCAAACAACAACAACAGCAACCACTACACAACAACAACATCAGTGAGCGCAACAAACAAACGAAAAGAAGAAAAAAATTATGAATTTTTACTTTCACCGCATGTGGCATTTTGTTCAGGTTTTCGCCTGAATTTGAACTTGAGGCCGACAATTTGCGATTGTCAAGGCTGCTGGCAAAGGTTAGTCCAAGGTGTGGTCCAACAGATAAGCCTTTAGATAACGCCAGACCAGTTTATGGGCCAGCTGAGCCAAGTTGACTTCAAATTTGTGCTGATAAACATGTCTACATTGATATGAACAAAAAATTAACAAATAAAGACATAAATGTACATTTAGATTCCTATTTTCCTATACATTTTGAGAAATCACTAATCATACTAATCATGTTACTTATAGTAAATATCTTCCAATTACAACTAAATATAATACTTCTGCTAATGCTAATAAAAATACTAATACCTATTGATCTGATTGTGTTTTTTCTGGTTTCTTCTTAGCAAGAAATGTTGGATCAATTAAATTACAAATTTTTGAATGTTTATTGATCTGTTTATTTAAAATTCTAATTTGTATTATTATTTTAATTTTTGAAAAGTTTTCGTCAACTTTATAAATTTTTGTTTATTTTATTTCAGCTAATACTATTTAATTAAGGTGTTTATTTAAAATTGTAATTTGTAATATTATTTTAAATTTTTAAAAAGTTTTTGTCAACTGCTTTTAGTTGATAATAAATAAATAAAAATAATGAATAAACTTAAACTTACATTTTCTTGTTCAGTTATGAATTAAAATTTGTTATATTTTTTAGTTTTACATTTGATAATTGTATTTATAATTTTTAATTAATTATTTTTGCTCTCTGTCGACTATGATTTAGTCTTCAGTCGATGTGAAATAAATAAATAAAATATGTATATCTCAAGCAGACATACATACATATTAAGTTGCCTGCTTTGATGGAAATGTGTAACTTGCAACATTTCCGCATCGGAGGCGAGTGGCGACTCTTAAGCTTGGACGCGCTCTTAGGCCGCAACAGCTTTTGGTTCGCTTCAAACCAAGTGAGCCAGGCCTAAATGGTTCGAGCCAGGTTCGTTTCGGTCTCGGTCTCAGTCTCGGTCTAAGCTTCGGTTGTTCGTTTCTGCTGCTGCTGCTGCTGCTGCTGTTGTCGCTTCGGTTTCGATCATGGAAGTAATACGTCACTAGGGTGAACGTACCTCGCAGATGTTAGTGGGTCACTATTTGTACGGTCAACGAACCTTTCGGCCGTTTGTAAATATAAAACGAAAGAAAAAGAAAAAAGCACAACGACGAGGCGAAATGGAGGATGCTGTTGCCTCTTTGCTTGCTTGCGACTTGCTTTCTTTCTTAACATTTCTCACACACACACACACACACACACAGATACGATGCTAGAATGAGACAGACTGATGTGTGTAACTTGTTGTTGTCTTGACTAACTTGACTGGTTGACTTGCAGTCGTAATTTACTTGGGCTATGGGTTGATCGTCAGCATCTCGTCTCGTCTTGTCTCGTCTCGTCTCGTTTATGCATCCTGCTGGACACCTAACCGCCACAACCCGCTTTAACCTCTCCCCTCTCCTCACTCTCCCCTCTGACCATGCTCCCCAGCCCTAGCCCAGTTTTGTTGTTATTATTGTTGTTTGCCATTTTGGTTGTTGCATTGCTTGCAGCGAACAACAACCAACAACCAACAACAAAAAGCCAGCACCCACTTTGTCCCCACTCCCCACAGCCACCCGCTGGAGTGCAGCAACTGCATTGCATTGGACTGCAGTGTGTTCTTATTATGTGCCTGCAAACAGGTCCACTCTCTCTCCTTTCCCCTCGTCTCCCCTCGTCTCCTCCTAAACCCTCCCCACACACGGCACACCTCTCCTTGGCTTTGCTTGGTTTGGTTTGGTTTGGTTTTCACGTGATTATCATGATCATCATTACCTCTGCAGCCACATTAATATCGTCATCTTCGGGCCAACACACACACATGCACACACATACACACACACACACACACACACACACACTCTGAGAGCTGTTCACATGCAAGTTTGCCGGCTGAAGCTGAAGCTGGCATGACTTGTGGTGTTTGACTTGTGTATATATGTATGTACATATGTATGTTCGAGTGTAAGTAAGACCATAGAAATGCATTTCCGCATATTTTACACCACTAAAAAGTCAAAAAATGTTTGTTTACTCTTTTGTTGTGGACCTTTCGTTCGATTCATTCGTTTGTACATGTGTTCTTCTTTTCCGATTGCACCAAGTAATTGAAACCATTATCATTAACTCACTTGTACTCTTCTGTGGCACTCATATCGCAGTCTATGTTGTTGTTGTTGTTGCCGCCATTATAATGAAGTAATTACGTATTGTCAAGAAAAGAATTTTGCACTGATTTCAACTCAGTTCAGATCAACAATGCTGTCTATCTTACTTAAAGCCTCCATTCTCGTATCTCTTCTTTGATAAGATGTCACTGAACCCGCTGCTGATTAAGTATTTGTCATGGTATTTCGTTTTCCCATATCATTATTAATGCTAATTTTTATAAAAGTCTTAAGAATGTAAAAATTATTTAAATGATGCTCTATTTATACAACAATTCTTATCGTATGCCTTAAACTTGCTATTCTTTGAAAATCAGAATAGATTTCTGAAGGAATTTGTATATTTTAGTAATGCGAAAATATAACTTTTGAAAACTTGTACACATTATAAGTGTTTTCTTATAAGTAATATTGGAATATGTATGTGACTTATTATAAAAAAGTTATTTATTTTTAATAAATAATTAGAAAGAACTGGGTTTTAAAATATATATATATTTTTTTTTGTTAATATCCTTAAAATTCATAATAGTTCCTGACTGTGGAATTTTCTACAGCATCAAAGCGAAAGAAAACATTGACCATATTTCTATGTAACATATGTATGTACAATTTACATTGTCATGATCTCAACATTCATGAGTACATCAATTACCCCACGTGTAATATGATAAAAAGCTGACCATCTTGATCACATAGACATCCCGCAAGCTTCTTGCGACTTGGGGACATGACTCTTTCTATCTTTCTACGAATTTTGTTATCAACAAAAGTGCACGATCATGCCAATAAAAGCGTAGCTGGAATTGGATACGGATTCGGGAATGGGAGTGGGAATGGGATCGCTTGACATGGTAACAAACTTATTGCATTTCGCGTTAAAGTGTCAATGATCTCGTTAACAAAAGTTTAAACATTTCACGCATCACGGGTTCATTCAACTATACATACATATATGGAAAGACTGACCACACAGTGATACCAATAGCTTCAGCTAGCACTGTAGCTGTGGTAATGGCCAAATCATGCACGAAATTTTGCACAAAGAAGATAAATTAATATGGTCAGCATGTCATGAATTAGGTTTCTTCAATAGCTGCGCTTCGGACAGAAATACAGTCAGATTGCCAGATTGTCAGTTCGACAGTTCGACAATTCTGGCCACAAAGCAACAAACAAAACAGAGCTAAGCACAAATCACAAAACACAAAACCAACACAAAACACATGAAACTTACAAACTTTCACGCAAAACGTACATTCAACTCAATTCCAGGCAGAGAGAAGACTGAAGCTAAATCCAGAGTCCAGAACTTAGAACTTAAAACTTAGAACCAAGAACCCAAAGACCGGGAGTGGCAATAGACATGGAGATGGAGATGGAAATGGAGATGGAGAGTCATGGACACGTATGAATTCCCATAAATCAGCTGTGAGCCAAAGGGTCAAATACCTCTAGGCGAGCTAAAAATTACACGCGAACAGAGAACATGTGTTGAAAGGAGAAATTAAAACAAAATTAGTTTTACTTTACACGCTCAATCTGTATCTGTATTTGTATCTGTCTATGTATATGTATCTCAATTTGTCAGATACATATGAATCTAAGAAGCTGGCTTATGAGACTTATTTCACAAATGAAAACTGAGAAGGGTCCATATCTCTCCATATCCTGATAAACTATTTTTGTTCAATTTTAAGTGACTTAAATGTTAATAGCTATTAAATTTTTAACTAAATATCAGTTAACTTAAAATGACGATTTCGAATGTGTCGAAAAATTGTATTTTAATTTAATGCCTAATAAATGTATTTGAGACTAATGAGACTTATTGCACAAATTATAACTGAGAAAGTATTTCCATATCCACATGAACTATTTTTGTTTGATTTTGAATAATTTTAAAGTAATTATTTTTGTTCGATTATTATTTATAAAAGCAGGGATTAAAACCGAAACGATTATCGGTTTCAGTTACGGTTTCGGTTATGCTCGAATTAAGGTTTTCGGTTATTGGTTATGCAAAATCTTGGAGTATCGGTTTCGTAACGGTTATCGGTTTTTTATAAGTTTCGGTTTAAAAATACCGGTATGGTTTCGGTTCACAACAAAAAGATATTAAGGTTTTCGGTTGACCAAAATAAGAAACGTTACTCATTGTTTTACATGAAAAAAGGCTTAATGCTTCTATTAGCCTGTAAAATAATGTTATCTGGTGACTGGAATGGAATGGAAATTTCGATTATTTTAAATTTACTGATTTTTAATAACTTCGAACTGCCACAACTTTGTCAAAACTCAATCAATTATCATGCGCCATGTAAATTTGATCATAATTTTACCTCTAAATTCGTTCTGCATTTAAATTTTCTTGATTTTGAAAATTCGAATTTTTTTGAAAATTTTCAAAAAAATTCGATTTTCAAAAATTTTTAAAATGAACAAAATATAAATGCAGAACGAATTTGGAGGTAAAATCATGATCAAATTTACATTGCGCATGGAAATTGATTGACTTTTGATAAAGTTATGGCATCTCAAAGTTATCAAAGTTGCTCAGTAGCTGCGACGGCCAGAACCGAAATTAACCCTTATAAAGAGGCTTAAAGAGTTTCGGTTTATGGGTTTCGGTACAGCAGAAGAAAAATTTTTCGGTTACGGTTTCAGTTACGGTTACAAATTTTAATCGGTTTTGTCCGGTTAAGGGTTACGGTTTCGGTTAAGGTTTTAATCCCTGTTTAAAAGTAAATATTTATTAAATTATTCACTAAATATCAATTTAATCCAATAGAATGCTCGAAAAATCTGGAATGTGTCGAGAAATTGTATTTTGATTTAATGTCTAATAAATTTATTCTTATGGCAATTGAATATATGTATTTATTGGCAGTAGCAGCTTACAAAGATACTTTGTATACATGTGAATTTGGGTATTCAATTCATGCACACAAACACATATACAGACACAAATACATGCACAACAATAAGTTTGCCGAGGATCAGTGGGAATCAGAGTGTGGGAAGTAAAAGAAAACCCTAAAACAGCAACCCGACTTTTGTGTGGTCATAAAAACGCGTGAGTTACGTCTCCGTCAGTCGACTCACTCATTCATTCAGTCAGTCAGTCGGTGAGCGTCATCATCATAAGCCAAGAGCTCGGTTGGAGTTTGGCCAAACAAATGCAAAGTAAATTAAACATTGGCCCATCTCCCCCTCCCTCTACCTCCCCCTCGCTCTTCCTCTCTCGCTCTATCTCTCTCGGCGTCTTCCCCTTTCTTTGAGCCAGTCCGCTGAGTCCGCTTGCTCTTGCCAAAAAAACTCTGTGTTTCGACCATGCTGATGACGACGCTGAGGCTTCTTTGGCTTTAACTTTGGCTTTGGCCGCCGCGGCTGCTACGTTTAATGCGCCACGGTGTTACCAAAGTGGCAACGACAGTTGCGGCCATTCACCTCCCAAAAAAAAAATCATATGAGAAGTGTGTGTGTGTACTATATACATTCATATGTGTATGCAGCGTGTAACAGACACAATACGATCTTGCTGTAACCAAGTTGTGGTCGCTAGTTGGAGGCAAGTCCCAAAGCACACACTCATACACACACACACACACACACATACAGTCACAAAATACATACACACAATGGCCCCACGTTCAATGCGTTTCCATTCTATGTGCGTCCATGTGTATGTACAATATTTTTTTTTTGGCGGCTTTCATGTACTTATGTACATATAGTATGTACATACACTGTTAAAAAAAGGGTCGAGAACGTAAAATCCTAAAAGTTAGAAAACACATGTTGATTTAAAGAAAATTCTTATACTTTCAAGACCACAAGTTAATATTTTAAGAATAGGTGTTCTTATTTATAGCCCAAACTGTTTTCAAGTCAGCAATAATATAAGAGATTTGTTTTACATTTTTTTTTTATTTAGATATACATACAAATATGCATAAATGGTATAAATAGCTTGTATTACGCTAAATACTTACATACATATGTACATATATTTTCTAACTGAAGCGGCTATAAACAGAGAACCACGACACCACCATTTGATTTACATGAAAATATGACTTGAAAAAAACTGAGATGAAACATATCGAGCAAACCGTGCAAAAGCAAATTGAAATCTCTCTTTGTTTTCTTTCGGTGTCTTTGCGCTTCTATTGTTTGCACTGATCAGCCTAAGAAATTAAGATTTTTATTCTTATATCAAGAGCTAAACATTTTTTTTTTAAATATTCATTGCTTTAGTAATTTCGTCTTAAAATGTTCTTATCTTCAGAACAAAATATTAAAAAATAAGATGAATGTTCTTGATTTTAGAAGCTGGTTATTTTTTTCAGTGTATGTATGTATTATCCATACATATGTACATATGTATGTACATACATATATTGGTTTCTTTGTCAGTGTAACCGTGCAACAAGAATGTTGGGCGGCCGGTGGCAGCATTAAAGCTCACTCATAAGCTCACACACACACAGACACACATCCACATACATGCACACATACAAAGACAAGCGTTGAGCAAGATTGAAGAGCTTGATGTAATGGCTTTGGAAACACGTTCCTCCTGCTTTTGGCCTGCTTCTTTGTAAGCCACAACTCGTGCTCTGGGGCCAGGGCCAGAGCTCTGTGATTGACATTGGGCAGGGTCGCAGTCAACGTCAACGTCGCCGTCGGCATTACAGGCTACAACTGACATGCTAATGTGTAAAGAGCTTCAGATTTGGATATCAGCTCCAAAACAAACAACTCAAGTAAGTGAGTTGCTAAATGAGCGCGAGAGGAAGCGCGAGATGGAGAGGGAGCGCGATTACGACCGCCCAAGCACCCGGCAAAAGTTCAAGCAAAACAAAATCAGCTGACTGCGAGAGGCGCACGCAAAGAGAGCGACACACAAAGAGAGCGAGAGAGAGCAGCAGCAATAACAGCAACAACAGCGCGTGCAATGCAGGCTGCAGTAATGCGGAAGTATGACGATGCTGCCGACGTTGACGTCAACGTCAGCGTCGACGTCGCGACGTTCATGTAATGCATTTGGAGCCCAGCGCCATGTGACTTTGTGGGAGCGCAACTGAGCGCCAGCTGCGAACTGGTTTTCAGCGAGTGGAAGTGCGTGTGAGAACATGGGTGTGTGTGTATTTGTGAGTGTTTGTCACTGTTTAGACAAACATTGTTTATAACTTGTTTATATAAATATTGTTAATTTCGTGTGAGTTGAAACTGGCCCCCACTCGAGTGTCTGCTTCTCTTTTGAGGCGCGCTCTCACGACTCGCCTTGTGCCATGAATATTACAAGTTGATATGAGGAGGCTTTCAAGTTTCTACTAGTGTGTGTGTGTGCGTGTGTGTGTTTGAGGGAAAGAGAGTATATGAAAGAGAGGAAGAGCACAGATCGTTAAAAGCGCAATTAACTGCTCAGTAACAATATGAAATCAGAATCAAAATCGTTTTAATGAATTGCAGAAAATTGCTCAGATTGCCGCGCATTAAAGATGCGAACATTATTAGACTCAATTGACATTTGGTCAGTTTGTTGGGTGATTTTATAATGAACTACTGGGATCGTGTGAGTGGGAATATTGTGGGATTACGGGAATTGGATCAGGGGATTCCAATAAAGATATTTGTATTTAAATGACATCAATTGTATTGTAAATATTAATTATTTAGTTATTCATCGCAATGGGGATTTCTATAATCAGAGCTCAATCGATTATGTAATATTTTTTGAAAATCGGGATTAAATTTAAATGGGAATAGAATATCAACATTTTATTCACACAGTTGCGGTCAAAATAATAGTTTTTTTAATAATAATTTGTTTTTTTAGAGAACATAATTATATTGTAAATTCATCTGATAAGTCAAAATTAGTTAACAGTAATTTTTGTACATATGCCAATTATTTTCTAGTTATTGCCTGAAAAAACGATGGTCAAAATAATAGTAGTGATGAATATATTCAAGTATTTTAAAGATAAAAGCGATCTTAAATTCATTTTTTTTGAAAGGCACTTTATAATTAATAAATTTTATATGATATGGATATTAGATTTGGGTAAGGGGAGCATGGGAATAGAACATAAATATTTGATGTATAGCTACATATAAATTTACATTTATGCATTTCCAATTAAACTTGTAGGTGCCCAATCCCAGTCACAGTTCCATTCCAATTTTCATTCCCAGTGCCGACTGGAACATTCACACGTGCAATATCCCCAAGTATCAACCGATACCGATGCATGCATTAGATGCGCTCGTATATGAGAGTGGGCAATCACACAAAACAGAGAAAGAGACAGAGAGAGAGAGAGAGAGAGGGAGGGGAAACCCAACATGGAGCTATACAAAGTTAAAGTCGGGTGTATGCATGAAAAGAATTCAAACTGGTAATGAAAATAAAGTGCACGTCGCATGCGGTAATAATAACAATAAAATAAAATAACAAATTACACGCAACACTGCCGCCTGGGCCGGCTCTGTTTCTGGCTTTTACTCCATCTCCATCTCTGTCGCTGTCGCTGTCTCTTTCTATGTCTTTGGGCATGCACGCCGTTCAATAATTACACAGACGCGGCAACAAAAACAATTGAATAGCCGCCAACGCCGACGCCGACGCTGACGCTTACGTTGCTAATGTTGGGAGTGGGGCTGGACAAGCGTGTGGCCCCATTTCGCGGAAAGCAGCGGAGATAGCAGTGGAGAGAGGGAGAGAGAGAGAGAGAGAGCAATTGTTGTCCAAATATCAAAGGGTTACAGCCAAGGGCAAAGACTGGAAGTTCGACTTACAAGATAGCTAAAGTCAACTCTTAGCAGAATGTTGTCTCTTTATTCTCTCTTTCTTTTTTCTTCATATCTCTCTTTGTTCTAAAGAGCCAACAGCTTGACAAACCCTCACGCACACACACACACACTGATAGGTGCTATGTGCCGAAGCTTAGTTGTGCAGCTCAGACAATCTGGGTCACATTTTGCCATTGAACCGGTGACGTCAGAGCAGGGCAACGACCGCAAAGCACGACCAGCAACAGCAGCAGCAGCAACCATTGGAAAGCGTGCAAGCAAACATTTTTTTATTTTTACAACGACAACACGAAGCTAAAGTCTTAGCTTCAGCTTCAGCCTCTGCTCCAGCCTCAGTCTCAGTCTCTGCTTCAACTCCAGCTATAGTCTGTGTCTCAGCTTGAGCTTCAGCTACATTTCTGGTTTGGTCGCTGGCTGATTTGTTGCCCAGCAAAGTTGTGTGCGACACCCGGCTGACTCCCCCCTTCCCACCCACTACCCACCACATCCCACCTCTTGGTAAGCGCACACCTTCCCCGCCCCCAACAGTTCATTAGATGCCGTGTGCTATCATGGGGGAACAAACATGATTTGGCAGCACATTCAGCCTGACACTGAGACTAAGACTAAGTCAACCCAAGAGATAAAATAGAAATGCTCTAACTACTTACATACGTATATATAGTCGTGTGTTTTGCCTTTAACATGTAAAACGTATTGTGCTTTCTATCTAGTTCTATTTATAAGTATATTTATTTGTGCTTGTGATTAGATAAGACCCCAATTTAGTTAACTCGCTAGGGCAATAAAGACTATCGGACTTACATATGTTTAGTCGGCATATAGCTGCATGCCCAACGTGGCGCCGAAATAGCTCAGTTGGGAGAGCGTTAGACTGAAGATCTAAAGGTCCCCGGTTCAATCCCGGGTTTCGGCAATCAATAACTTTTTTGTTTATTGTAATTTTTAAATTTATTATTATTACTTTTACATATTGTTAAAATTAATATTATTTTAAATTTTTCCTTGAATTGTTTAAGATTTTGCAATTTTAAGAAAATTATGTCGCACACATTTCACAAGAGTGTAACATCTCAAAATTTTAATATTTTCAGGAAACACAAAAAACTTTTGTTGAAATAAAAGAAATATAAATCTTAAAATAAAGTTAAGAGTAACGAATAAAAAGTCATAAATCTTTAATATAAATATTAAACGCTTTCTATTTATTAATATTTTCATTAATAGAGTAACCTAATGACTTTAAAATTAAATCCCAATCTACCAAATTTTAAATGTGTATTGTAGAATAAGGAATAAAATGCGGTAAATCTTAAATATGAATTATAAAACGTGTTATATTTATTAATATTATTATTAATGGAGTGGACTCAATCGGAAACCATTTTATTTGAATTTCTCGCAGTTGTCCAGTCTTTTGGCAGTGGCATTTGCCTGTCAATCAAAAGATGCACACCAAATTGAGCTAAGCCAGCGCAGCAAATGCCATCCGGAGCAAGGAGAGGGACACCTCAATAGAAAGGTGCGGATTAAGCTGAATAATGGACACAGCTCAATCAAACAGCAGGCTAAACAAGAACAAGGGCAAGGCCAAGGCCAAGGGAAAGGGAAATGCAAATCGCATTATTAACGCAGACATTGGTTGATGAAACTCGGACTTTGTCCAGATTCATTGTCCGGCCCCGGGCAAAAGTGTGACGAATGCGTTGACAACAATTACCATGTGAATTGTCTTTGTCGTTATGGCTGAAAAGGTGTGCGAAAGGTGAACGCAGGTAGGAGCATCCATTGGGTCTGTCTACTTTCAAGTGGACAACTGATTGAGTTGTACAGCAGCCTGGCCAGAAGCTGAACTTGGAGATGGGGGGAGTCGGCTGCTAAATCCATCCGGACAGCTGCAACATATGCAAAAAGGGCAAAAGGGGCTGAGGCTGCCCAACAGCTGCTGTTGATGTAGTTGTGGAGGACGCGTGCTAAGTAAGCGACCACAAAAGCCATTGACTTGATATGAAATAGAAAGATTGCTGCCTCGTTACGCCCAAGCATATCGCATATCCGTTTGGCATAAAAAACAACGCTCCTGGCACGCACCACATGGCGCCCTCAGATGACGATGTTGTCGTCTTCTCATGTCTTTTGCATACAAAAAACTCAGAGGCTCATGTTTTTTTTTTTATTTTATTCTCTATTCATTTTTTTCTATAATTTCATTGTTTTTTATATTTTTGTGGTTTTTTTTGTTTCCTTTTTTTTCCAGCTTTGTTATGGGTCGCATTGAAAGTGAAAGATGCCAGAGGCACCCTCAAATTGCAGCATCTTGTGGCCAGGAAGTGTGGCAGCCGCGAAAAAAAAAAGTGAAAAGATCCTTTCTGATTTGTGGTCGGGGTGCCGATTGTCTGCAGCGCCACTTCTATGAGATTGTGTTGATGTTATCGAGGAAATGATTTTTTTCTTTCCTTTTTTTATGATTGGTTTGAGCCACAGCCGTTCATACCCCGCATAAGGCGTAAAATGGGTAGGAGAATTTTTATTTGTGATAGACTTGTAAGCAAAACTGGATAGAATTTGGTATTATTATTTCTGAAGCTAGATTCTTTTAGAAATGATGAATTTTCTTTATTAAAAATTGTTGTTGGCTTCAAAGAGCGATATAAATGGAACAGAATTGAAGAAATACAATTATTTTATTGTAATCTATGATTTGAAGTATCAGACCAAAACTTCTCCAAAATATTTGAGGTTTGTAGCCTTTGAATTCACGCAGGACTTTTTTCTACTCGTATTAGTGACTACAGGGCATTTCATAGTCTGGCACCGTCAATTATCTCTAATGCCCTTTTCTCGTCATGAAATATTGAGGGTGCGTCTGCAACGTCTTTTACTCTCGTTTTTAGTTCGAAAACCTGGAGGGTCGTCGCTCCTCTGCTCAACAGATGCGCTTAGAATTTAGAAATATGCAAACTTGTACTAGGGCCACAGCGACCCAAGGAAGCCAAGTTAAAGGCTTTCAGAGCGTCAAAGCAATAACAATGTGCACCACATACGAGCACGTACTTACAAGGTACGTATACATACACATATAAATATTTATATAGTACATGTGAATCCTTGAAGTTGTAAGGGTTGCCCCAATTGCGTGGCATGTAAATTTTGGCGTATTCGTGGTACAAATTCCTGTAAAAGGTAATAGGCTTGCAGGGACGCAAAGTCAGCAACAATGTATCCAACTTACAGGCAGAGCTTACAAAGTTGGAGCTCAGACTGAGGGTCGCTCCAGAAATATTTCATACATATCACACATACTAATATTAGTACGCATTGTGGCACAGTGGATAAAACTGTGAAAAAATTGAAAACATTTTAAGAAATTCAAAAACAATGTCAAATACAAGTGAACACAACTCAAATCGTCGTGTATGATATTTTAATCAAAATTTACGGAAAAATATTTGAAGTGCCAATTAAATGCACAAATTAAAAAAAATAAATTTTTTTTTTTATTTTTGAGAATTGTTCAAATATGGAATAAAAGCATTATTGCATTTCTTAAGAGATCAGTTTAATTATATGTGCAATATATATAATTTAGTAACCCAACCGCAAAAATCTAGTAGGTCAAGGAGTTTTTTTTATTTTTTTTTTTTGAGAAAATTTTTTTGGAAACTTGAATTGCAGCCTATTTTGGGTATCATTTGACTTTCTGTTTTTAGCACATTTGGGATATAAATGCGTTTATCTCTTATATTTTTTTTACATTTTCATAAATTTGTTTTATTTTTTCAAACGTTAGAGCCTAATTAATTACTTAACAATTTAGTAAGAATTTTAAGAGCTTTACCTATTGTGTTTGTGCTTGTGCAGCTGAGAGAAAGATAGGGCAACTTGTGTCCTTAAATCTCTTTACGCTCTCTCTCCCATTCTCTCTCTTCCTCGCTCTCTTTGCAGCTGCGCAGGTGATGTCCTTAGGATTCCTTTGTCTGTGCCCGCCAACCTTTCGATGGAATTCATGGGATACGTGCTAAGGATTCCTGTTCGCCTACTAACAGAATCTACAATATTTCTTTTTCTCCGTTGACACGCAACGCCCACGCAAATACAATGCACTGTCATTTTTGGCGGCAAAATGTTACGTAAAGTTTACATTGATAATTTATACATATATATTTTAGATATATGCGATTTTGCAGTTGTATTTGTGTTTTTGTTAGTTGCGTTTGCCACGTGAGGGCGCATAAAAATTTCTTATCATTATCGTAGGGGTAATAGGCACCCAAAGTTGGGTAGTAAGTCGGGTCCGTAACCGAGACAAATGGACCGAATATTACTGGCATTCATATAAGCTATGCGTGGGTGTGAATGTGACTACACTGAAAAAAAGACCAACTTATAAAATTAAGAAAATTCATCTTCTTGAAATAAGACCTTTTTAAGACCAAATTACTACTAAATATAAGAATAAATATTTTAAATTGTTAGGAAAATATGAATGTGTTATATTTTCATGTATAACTAATTGTGGACCCGAGGCGCTTGATTAGAGTCTCTACTTCAGATTTAAAACAAACGCGGTTTCGAATCGCACTCTAGCCAAGGAAATACGTATGTGTATATATGAAAATAAAAAAAAATATGTATATATATACATGTATTACTAATATTATAAATTTAAAACTTGTCATGTTTTCTTTTTTTGCCTTGAGTATAATATTTATTCCTATACTTATATTTGTGGTCTTGAAAATATGTGAATTTTTATTGTTATTAATAAGAATTTGGTCGTATTTGAAATGTTCTTAAAAGCAAGATAAGTTTTCTAACTTTAGACCAAAATTCTTAGTTCTAAGACCAACATTTTGTTTTTAGAGTCTTTTTTTTAACAGTGTTTGTGTGTGGAGGAGTGAAGCTTTAATGCAGGCAACGCCAACACTGCGCTCACTGCGCATGTCCTGTTGTTGTGTCCTGCCTTTTTGTCCTGTTGCCATGTCCTGCAGCTGGCTGCTGTCGACTGCTGCTCGCCTGCTGCAAATCGACGTCGCTAAGTTGACTGTTTTCGCATTAAAATGTGAAATTTATGGCCGACAGCTCGCGTAGCCGTCAGCGTCGACATGACCGTCAGCTGCAGCGTTTAGAACATTTCTAAGCGATTTCTAAGCAATGCTCGAATGCGGCATTTCCTTTTTCTAAAACTTCAATGCAAATATCTGTGGCACAGGCGCCAAGCATGCCACAGATGGAGATTGGAATGCGGCCTTGTGTCGAGCTGTTGACGTTGCAGCAACTCTGGTTGTTGAGTCGCCTGTTAGCCTGACACCGTGTGACGAAAATGGAAATTTTCTAATGGTTGTTTAGGCCAGTTAGGCGAGTTAGGCAGTCAGCCAGCAGCGTGGCTTTTGGGCCACCCTCTTTTTTTTTGGGTACAAAAGTTGCCGAAAAATGTAACCACAGGCTGTGCATTACTTTGCTCCCGAGTAAAGTACCCAGGGCACATTTCTTGACGGTTTGCTTTGCCTGCGAGCCTGTTCGAATGTGTAAGAAGATTGATGACTTGACGTTTTAATGATGTGCTAAATGTGGCCATAAAAGTCACTGACAATTGCCGCATTTTCGGCACTTACAAGCTTACATGTTTTCTTATTTCTCATCTTTCTTTTTTTTCACATTTGAAGACCGAACCAAACAACTTGCAACTGGAGCTGTTTGCCTGCTCGGTTCAGCTCGAAAGTATTTTTTTAAAACCGTTGAACAATGTCATGTGTGTGACACTGTATCCAAGCAAAAATGCTACTTCTTTTTGTTTAATCGTTCCTCTTTTTTTTTATGTATATACTTTTAAAACATGGAGTTTAGTTTAGCAACTGTTGCTTTTGGGCCACGCTGTTGGCCTGTTCGGTTAAAGCCACAAGTTGGCACTTTAAGAGGCGGCGCCATTTTGAAAATTGATGTGAACTCTCTGTTTAAGATGTGATGTGGCATTGTGGGATATGCGCAATCAGTTGCAAGGTTTCCTGGTCGCCGCATGACGCACATGCAACGGATCAATAGCTGGCGCGCCACGCCCGTTAACTCCATTCGATGGCAATCGCCAAAGTTGCCACACATGCGGAACTGATGCATTTTCACTTACCAGGCGGTCAGATTGAGAAGCAGCCGCTTAACCGGAAGTAATTTCCATTGCTCACTTCCGGACTGCCGGCTCGACACAACTCTGTGCAGTGTGCGTAATCTTGCTGCAGTCACTGTTTGCCTATGCCTTGCGCGTTCTAAACTTTCGCCTTGGCCAATGTTGCCATGGGGCCGTTAAGCACACACGACATTTTTCATTTTTTTCGGGTTGTTAAATGGCATTTTTTGGCAACGTCATCACATCGGAATGCGGCTGATTGTCGCCGTTGACACTGCCTGCAGCTGAACGCTGCTGCTGGCCTAATGACGGTATTTTTCTACTGGCTCCAAAAATTCTTTTGCCATTTGTGGAATTTCGAAAGTTGGTGAAAGTGTTGCAGCCTATTGATAAATTCTATGCGCCCGACTCTCTGACACGCCGAGGGTTACTTTCACTTACAGTGTCACCCCTAATTCTGCACTCAACTCCTGGTTGGAGGTTAGTTTTTGCGCTCAGTTGTATGCTATGGGAAATTATGAAAAAAGGTGGATGGGCGATTGCTTAGACAGGAATGCGAAGCATCTTCCCGGGAGTCGCTGCATCTCTCTCTCTCGCTCTCGCGTTCTCTCTCTCTATCTCTCTCTGTCGGACGTTTAAGGGTTTTGGCCATCTTCTTAGTGCGTCTTACTTGCCTCACATGTGTAGTTTTTGTGTGCCAAGAGCGCAGGACACTTTCCTTTTCATTCATGTGTGCATATACATATGTGTCTCATAGAGAGAGAGAGAGAGCGTAACTATTTGGAGAAAGTTCTGGACACTGAGATAGTTTGTCGTGCTATCGTCGCTCGCTGGGCACCTGTTAGGCTGGTATGGTAATACTGTTAGTTTTGAAACACTATAGTTTCATAGTTTTAGTTATAACAGTAAAAACACGCGTTGCTATGTGTGTGGGGGTAGTCTAACTAGGGCCAAAATATTAAATAAAACCTGATATATTACAACGAAACAGTTGTATCTGTATCTGTATTTGTCTGGGTATCTGTATCTGTCTGTGTGGCAAAGAGTTTGTTCTCCTCTCGTTGTGTGGCAACAACAAAATGCTGTGCGCCTTGTTGTAATATATGAAAAATCCATTATTATGGGCGCCAAGTTAAGCAGCTGTATGTCTGTCTGTCTGACTGTCTATGTGTTTCGAGGTATTGCCTCACCTGTCGCTGATGGCATTGCCGTACTATATGGGCAAGGATTGCATAATTTACCTGTGCTCAACCGGCACACAGCAAAAAGCATAGCATACTTTCTGGCGCAAATTCCCGCAGGTGACAATTCAACAAATAAAACTGAAAGGTGAGGTATTTCAAATACCTTTGCACACACACACACACACATACACCCATAGAAATAGAACACGTGTTAGAAATTTCTAATCTTTAGCGCGTGCCGAGAATTTGAATATTAGAAGCTAACAGGCAAACATAATACTACAGTAAGTTCTGGTATGCATTAGCACAGTCAAAACCCGCAGTGAGCTATGCGCATGACATTCACACACACGCACACACCCACACCTACACACACCTCGTTGGGGTTGACTCAGAACATAAGTGCGACCAACCGTCAGATTCTGTGACCCGAACGTTAAATAAAATTCAAGCGGGCGAAACAAAACTAAATTCTATTCAAATCAAAAATGAAGAGGAGAAAAACAAATCAACCTTTGGCCAGACAACAGTGCCCCCCAAAAGGTATGCAGCACGCTGTTGCAGTTCCCTGCGCTCCTATTCAATATGAATTTCTGGAGCTTTGAAGATTATAAACTCACTTAAGTGGCGCTTTGATGTTGAGTTTGGAGCACGCTCAAGTCACAACTCACACATTTAATTAGCTTAAGAGGATCAAAGGCGCCCGAAGCCGATGCCCGTGTCGGCCAATGTCGCACAAGTTGTATTTAAAGGATACGCCAGCAGGCGTTCAGCACGCCAGAGAGCGCAAATCAGGCTAAACATGACACCCAATTGACAAAAATAAAAAATGAGAGAAACAAATTGAATACAGTACACATTCTTTATAAGTAACCTTTACAAAAGTAACATTTTATTGCAGCAACCTCTGCATAAACAACTTTATTGACTCCATAATTCCATATTTTGGTGCATTTCAATTTTCATTCTTGGGTTAAAATGGAGAAGAATGGCTGACAATAAATTTCTTTCAGGGATTAAAACCTTAACAGAAACCGTAACCTTTACCCGGTAAAAACCGATTGAAATTTGTAACCGTAACTGAAACCGTAAACGAAAAAATGTTTTCCCGCTGTACCGAAACCCACAAACCGAAACTCTTTAAACCGAAATAACCGATTCATTAATATAGGTTAATTTCGTATCTGGCCGTCGCAGCTACTGAGCAACTTTCATAACTTGAACTGCCATAACTTTGTCAAAAGTCAATCAATTTCCATGCGCAATGTACATTTGGGCATGATTTTCCCTCTAAATTCGTTTGCATTTAAATTTTGTTCATTTTGAAAATTTTTGAAAATTCGATTTTTTTTACCTTTATCTTTTTTGAATTTTTCGAAAAAATTCGAATTTTCAAATTGAACAAAATTTAAATGCAGAACGAATTCAGGGGTAAAACCATGCTCAAATTTACATTGCGCAAGGAAATTGACTGAGTTTTGACAAAGTTATGACCGTTCAAAGTTATTAAAAATCATTATTTTCCTGGCTAAAAACCGAAAACCTTATTTTTTTTGTTGTGAACCGAAACCATACCGGTATTTTTAAACCGAAATTTATAAAAAAACGGTAACCGTTACGAAACCGATACTCCAAGATTTTGCATAACCGACAACCGAAAATCTTAATTCGAGCATAACCGAAACCGTAACTGAAACCGATATTCGTTTCGGTTTTAATCCCTGATTTCTTTAAAAACAAAATTACTCTAATTATTATTATTACCTTACTAGCAATGAAATCTTGTTTTTAAAAGAGAGTCAGAGAAAAAACAGTTCTTAAAGGACTTAATTAATATTACTTTAACTTATAAAACTGCCTATAAATCGATAAACTGATTATATAAAAATTTCTGAATCAGCTACTTTTCCTAAATTAGAAACTAATAAAACTGACCTTATATGCAATTAATACTTATTTTTTCTATTTAAACAACCTTTTCTACATTTGATACGTTTTTATAATATGTTTAGATTAGTTGCTTGTATAGAAGGTTTACTGTAGCTGAAAAAGAAAAAAAAGCAGGCAAATACCATAAATAAATCGCTGGTCAAATGAACAGCGCCACAGGAGCGAAAAACGGGACGGCAAAGGATACTCGACAGCTCAGAGTGCACATGTAAACAGGGCAAATAAATACACATGTAACACACAGAGACAGACAGAGAGAGAGAGAGAGAGAGACAGAGAGATTGAAATTGTAGTGTATCTGTGTGTGCTACATACTCGCACTTACATATGTCGGAGCATGTATCTGTGGCATGTATTTAATGAACTGGCAACATGTGTAGCATATTATTTACACAATTTAATGTATTTAAATGTAATTCTTTTTGCCGACTCACTTATACAGTCACAGAGACACACTTACACACAGATACACACACGAACATATGAGGGGCAGCTAACAAACACAATTGCAATGATGTAAGTATATGAAATGCGAATAGGTTCGCAGGATATGCGCGCAAGTGGCAAAGCTTTTATGTGTCGTATTATCAACATCATCATCAGCAACAACAGTAACGAGACACTGAGAGGGGCAAGCAGGGGGATTGAGGGGGATTAGCTGGGGTATCAACCCCCAGTTCGGTTCATGTTGTTGTTGTATAACATTGTTCTACGTACCAAAACGAGCCTTCCGTTTGTATCCGTATCCGTATCTGTATCTGTGCCTCTGTCTGTGGCATGTGCCCCGTCATGTGTCTAGCTCTGCCAGTTCCCCCTTCCTCCCTACACCCATCACCTCTTCGCCTATGTTTTACTTGTTATTTTTTTCGCTTTTGCGGGCAGTTTTTGAACCCCCCACACAGTCAAGTCAGGGAGGGGTACAACACACCATCTGGTATTTGTGTGTGTTATACATATGTTTAGATTTGCCATTCACAGCCATGTAAGAGATGACATTATGTGAGCGATACATGCTTTCCACATGCCTTTTCACTGGATGATACTCGGCACACTAATCGCTATGCACTTATACAAACTACATAGAATATATGTATTCATATATATATGTCTGATAAGAAATACGAGTAGTTGTTGAGCTGACATAAAGGGGGATAGGTTGAAATTGACTCAGGAACAGGCAAAACAATTTTTACTAGAATAAGCATTAAATAAAGAGTCACATTTGATTGGGTTCTCCTCTTTTAAACAAAGTTGCCAATCCCTAAAATTTAAGTTCAAGTTAATGAAATAATTTATATTCTCAATTGTTGTAACCATTCTCTTTCAAATTTTAGGGCTATAGAAGTAAGTATAAACTGTTTTCAATATTTCCAAACAAAGTTGATAATTTAATGATGTGAAAGGTTGATAAAAAAAATTATAGAGTTTATTAAAACATTCTTATTTTTGTTGTTTTAAAATGGGGTTTGGGAATCCCTCGCTCCTTATCAATGACTCGCCCGTATTTGCAACGATGCTCAGCTGATCGCAACTTTCACTTTCCTGCGCTCGCTTTGGTATCAATACGAGTAATAAAGCCATTTGTCTGCTAAACGCTGCGCTAAATGTTTAGCTATAAAACTGGCACCGGCGCCAGTAGCATAAAAAAACGCAGGCAACACACACACACACACTTGCATATTACAATCACAATCAAAGTCAAAGACAAGCCAAGCAAAGCGACGTCGGCAGACGCTGATGGAGACACCGATCAAGACCCTAAGTCTCGGCGCAAGTTCAAAAACCCCACGACTACTCGTATTATTGTATTGTTGTGTTGCCAACTGGGTTTATTGTACTTTGCAGCAAGCTCTAATTGTAAATGTATGTGTGTGTATCTCTGTGTGTGTGTGTGTGTGTGTGTGAGATGGCGTGGCCTGGGCAAAGCTTTGGCTATCATGATGGCATGATGTCTATGAAAATGCATCCATCACTAACAATGTCCACAGCAGCTCTAATTGTTTGTCGTGCAGCTCAGATTTAATTCGAGTGTGTGTTTGGTAGAGTTGGCATATCTAGTTCAATTTGTTGAGCAAGTTCACTTGTTCATATTTGAGTCGTGAAGTAAACCAGTAATTTAGTTCATTATTCAGTTGGTCAATTAGTCATGAACTATAAAAGTTTCTTTTCAGTTGTCATGAACAATGAAAGATGAATAGGTTATTCTGATCAGTTGGTCAATATCTAATGAACGATGTAAATAGGCTACAACTGTTTCCTTTTAGTGAATTGGGAAATGCATGATTTTTTTAATTAGAATAGGTGTCATTTGCTAATTAAATTTTTAATTTTTATGATTTGATTCCTAGCGCTACAAGACAAAGCTTATAAATTAAGGCGCCACTCACTACGGATTAATTACTGTGTCGACTAATATTTAAATTTAAAATTACTTGTGCGAAACAGAAACTGATATATAAGGTTAAATATTGACTAATAATAAAAAAAAAGTGGAAGAAATTAAATTAGTATAAGTCCTATTTATAATCCATTTTATTACTTTTTCACTATTGTAGTGTTTTTGATGTTCTGTTTTAATTTGTTTTTTTTTGTGTTTATGCTCATTGGCCATTGAAAAGAGTATATGGAGTTTATGTAACCTTGCACATTGCACTTATACTTATTTATTTTTATAAAAAAACATTATTCAAAGTTATATTAAGTTTCACTCGTTCGTTTGATCTTTTTCAGAACGAAACGACACAACTCTAGTATTGGGTGTGAGAATGTGTGTGTGTGAGTGAGTGTTTCCTATAATTTCGTTGACGCTTGAGTTAAATTTCCAAACGTCTGCCGTCTCAGCTCGCAGCTCGCAGCTCGTAGCGCCAGTGTTTGTTAATGAGGAAGGAAATCGCTCTAATTGGATGTCAACAAACATATTAAATTCGCAACCCTCCCTTTGCCTTTGCCTCCCCTTGCCACCCGCTTCCTTTCAGTCTGCAATTGCAATGCAACGCTTTTCTTAGTGCCGATTGTGTGGGCAGTCAGTTTCCGGAAACTTTTCAGCGATAAGTTAATTGTTTGTCATCTGGCGAGCAATTTGGCAAATGTTTAATTGAGAGAAATGGAAACTGCAGTCGCAGATTGAATTAGTAAAGGGCCCTTCATTGATATATCCGGGCTGCCCACGAGCAGTTCCCCAATATACAGACATAAACGTAACTGGGCGGCTGCAACAAGTTGCAAGCAACACACGACATGTAACATTTTTTTTCTGCTTCTTTTTATATTTTTTTTTTTAGCATTTTCCCCCCAGCACATTGGCATGGAGTTCATTCAACCTCGCCCCAGTGAACTTAGCTGAGGTTATTTTTACTTCCAAGCAAGAAATATTCCCCCCTTTGCAGCTCACAGTGTGGCATCAACTAGTTGCTGGCTGGCAGAGCAACTGGTCTGGCCCGGTCTGGTCTGGGCCAGCAGCCATGTCCAAAGAGAGCTCAACCTGAAGCTGAAGCTCAAGCCGAAGCTTGGCTCTAGCTCTAGCTCTGGTCTCCAATCTCTAGTCTCTTTCTTGCCTGCAGATTTATAGGGCCTGTTGTTGCTCAGTTTCAGTCTCAGTCTCAGTTTTTACCTCAGTCTCCAATCTCAGTCTTAGCTTCAGTTGCTGCCTCTCGTTTTTTGTTTTGCTTGGCTGCAGTTTCTGGTTGTTGTTGCTGCTGCTGTTGATGTTGCTGCTTGTTTTGCTTCCTTATTGGGTGAAAATCGACGCAGCAGAGCCACAGCGCCACAGGGAAGTCATTTTTGATTGCCAACAGATTGATTTGTCATTTGTTAGCAATTTGCCATGATCGTTGCAAGTCGCTGGACTTTATGCAAAATGCGGCGCGATTGTTATGCATTAGATTCTCTGCATGTGTATATATATAGTTTATATATCTATAATTCTCTCTCTTTGTATCTGTATCTGTGTGCGATGCATTCATCTGTTGGACATTGACTGGAAAATTATGAAATCAATATGAAAAGCTGTAATAGATCGCCGACAAGGTGCATAGTTAGCCATGAGTTATATATACAAATATATATCTTGTTGTTGTTCTTTCGTTATCGATCGATAATTAGAGGTGGGTGGAGCGGGGATTGGGCGTTTGTCGCATATGCAAATGGACACGGAATTTTCACAGAAACCAGAGGCGGCATCCAACAATTTCCATAGGCAATGGGCAATGGGACTTGACGATTGATAGCAGCGAGCAAAAGAATCAAAGTCGTTGCTGTTGTCGCTGCTGTTTTCATAAATAATTTTGCGTAAGCTGCGCCAACACATGCTGAAAGATGCCGAGGCTGCTTACGTGCCAGTCGGTGAGCAGCAGCATTCGCAACAGATACAGATACAGATACATTTTCAGATACAGATACAGATACATATACAAATACAGATAGAGATACTTACATGAGACACGATGCGCAAGCAGAAGCAGGCCAATGACCGTTTGACCGCTGTGTAATGATCTCTGTATTTGTATCTGTATCTGTAAGTGTTTGTGGACTCGCAGTCATTGAGTGAAGCTCGTACTTTGGCCATATGCAGATTCAGATTCAGACTCAGATTTAGATTCAGATTCTTATGCGCACTCTCAGTATGAAATTGATGCCATTAACGGCATCTCCTAAACAAGGCAGGGAGGGTAGAAGAATTTGGGTTGATTGTATGACCACCCACAATATCAACAGAGTTGCTTATCTAATTTCCTTTCATTGAGTTTCGGCAATTGCCGCTAAGCAAAGCTGAGAAAACGGCATCGATTTGTGATTTGCATTTAGCGTCAACTTCGTTGCGCCTGTTATGAAGGGGATTGGAGATATCGTTTAGCATACTCGTATTCAATTGTCGGTCATTTAACATATTCGCCTGTCATTACTGACTGAGACTGAGGCCCATGCCCAGCCAATGTCTGATACTCGCAGGTTGTTGTCTTCAATTCGGTTGTTGTGTGGAAATCGAGGAAAAGTTCCATCATCACAAGGCACTATCACGTTTTATTTGATTTAATTCTTTAACTCTGAAATCTAGAGTAAAAGTTCACCATGTAATTTATACTGGCGCAAGGTATTAATTAGCGAGCACGTGGATAGAAATGAAAATGAGATCAGATTTACAGACCTTTGTCGTTCTTGGTGCGATCAGCTGAATCTGGATTGATTCAGATTCGTTAGTCACAATATTTACTTCGAAAAAGATGACCATCATTCTTTGTTTTCGCAATATCTCAAGGCTTATCGATTTCCCCATAAATCGATACTGCAGAACGTTCCAAATTACCAAAAGATTTTAAGTATTTATTTTATCTCTTTTGATTTTACATATCTTTAGTATCTTGCGAAACTTAATGACAAATCTTATACCGTTTTACCTTTCCGTTTGCATTGTTAAAGTTGAATATTCCCGGTCTCATATAAATTATTTATTAGAAACTCTCAGATGTTGAAAGTTTTTTGAATGTACCTTATCAGCATTTCAAATGTGCATAGGTATGTATATATATATATATATATATATATATATATATATATATATTTCTAAGAAAAACGGTGCTGATCAACATTTCTTTGCATTTCTTCGAAGCACGCGTCAATTCTCGAGACTTCTATTAGACTCCTTATGGATAAGATTTAATGTTTTAAATCGTCTTTAGTTAAGAGTCGATTTTCCAGTATCCAATGGCTACAGTCAAGTGCATGAGCACCTCAATTGTCAACGCTGCATTTGCGAATCCCATTAACAGCAACAAGATTTTGGCATGGTCAACTGCAGGTAATAGCCGACAAAAAATTAGCCAAGTGTTGAGAATCTTAAAGATAAAGTGCTGCATTTGCATGGCCAAGTCCAAGAGCAACAAAAATTGCCGAAATACAGAAAACATAAACAAAATCCGAAAAGAAGAAATACTGTTATATATGCAAAAATAGAATAAAACAAACTTCACGGCGGAACATTGACCCACATTTTTAAATTGCCCTGAGAAATGTCGCTTAAACCCAAACTCAAGATCATTTTAGCTTTTTTTTGTTTGTTGTTTTTTAAAATTGTACAAACATTGCATAAGATTTCCAAACAGCCGCCGTTAAAAGTGAATCTGCCCGGGATCCCCAAAAGCAAATTCGATCGAATTACAATACAAATGCGTAAGGGAAAGTTGAGGAGTAGAGGGATGCATTGGTACAGAAGGGGATTGATAGACAGCAGTTGTGCCAACAAATGTTGGATGTGTTTTCCATTTTTTTTACCTTCCTATGGCACGTGGCTGTGACTGTTGCTGAGACAAAAGGTGCAAAGAAAAGAAAAACACAAATGATGCATAACGAATTTGATAGCTAAAAAAAAGGAAAACCATTTGAAAAGTGAAAAGCAAAAACGGAAGCGCCAAAATACAACGCGGCTGCCGCATATCCGGCGCAACGTCAGCAGAAGGTCTAAATGGGGATCCAGGTAAGAAGTGGACAAATACAATAACGGAGGCTGTGCCACATTCGATTAGCCAATTCCATTAACTGAAGTGCCATGCACAGGAAAAAAAAATATCCTGGATTCCGGGATTAAATCAATAAAATGCGGTGTCAGAAGTACGGTAATCCAGGATTGTCTTAACCCAAGTATAAAATTCTTGATTCAAGCACGGTTTTTCATTTGGCAGTAAAAGATTTATTTTAGTTATATTTTGGGCTTCTTTGACTTTTTTAATGTTGAGTCGTTGCCACTTTATCCGCACTTTATCTTAATTTAACAAAAATATCCTGAATTTTAGAAAGATTTTTTTTCTGTGTACAGCTTACATCAGTTGATGAAGACACGCCTTCGGATCCCCTTGAGAGTTGTACGAGAAGTGTCAGTTCGTGCCAAAGGGTTGATTGGCAGCTCGTGCCTGGCAGCAGCCGCTCCAAACTGATCTCCGATATGGCCGGAAGTCCCTTTATGATCTTGGCTCGGTGACAACTACACCTTTTGGTGGAGTTTCCTTGAGTTTCTCGTTGTAATAAAACGAAAGGATTTATATTTCCTATTGTGCCGTAAATTGCATATCTTGTAATCTTGTGCGCCAGCTGACTTATCCTTTTGCCCAAGCACATTTTTTGGGCTAAAATATTTTTTGTGAAAAATAAAATTTTGCAATTTTTTTTAACTTTTTTTGCCGACTCGTTTCGGGTTGTGGTGTCACATTTCGCGGAAGCACCCGTCGATTTCTGCTGACTCATGCCGAGTATTTATCCTTTTTATGAGATGCCTGTTTGCGGCTTAAGCCTTCCTCTGTCTTGGCATCGGATTAGGCCACTGCAAATGTCACGCAAAGTGGGCAGTGTCCGTTGCATTGACGACCTGCGGCTAAAAGATCATTAATTTGGGACTTATGGCACATAAAGACATTTAGTTGTGCCAGGATCACTATTTGAGCATCGGCGACAAACAGTTGACATGTGTATTTGTCCGTCTGCATGTTCTTCTTCTTGTTCTTGGCCAAATTAAATGAGTTTTAGCCAAGTCATTCAGCAAGATAGCGATCAATTAGTTGCGGCCCGAAATGTAGGAGGAGCCTCGCCGCAGGATCAGAACGCAATGCACCAATAGGCGATCGATTTACCTGACTAGCTACCTAAGATACGAACATACACACAGATACAGAGATACACAGATACACAGATACAACGACAGCGGCATAACGAGGGCACTCGATCGTGTCGCAGTTTGACAAAAACAGCTGTTTCTTGAATGAATCCCAGGTGGAGGCGGACATGTGTGCGTGTCTGTACGTATGTGTGTGTGTGTGTGTGTATGTGTGTGTAATGCCCTCATACCTTCAGTCAGCTATATAGAGAGAGCGCGAGAGAGAGAGAGAGAGAGAGGTCTATCTGGTCACATGAATGAAAATACCGAAGCTCTCGCACTCACTCTCGCATTGGCGCAATTTCAAGAGCAACAGCTAAGAGTAACACACCTGCCATATATCGTTCTCTTTTGCGCCTGCACACTCTTTGCAGACGACGACGATGCGACGCGTCGTCGTGTTGAAGCTTCCGACTTCGTCCGAGGCTCAATTGTGCTCTCTGATCTTCACTCTCTGCTCTCTTCGCTGCTTACACTCTGCATGCTCAGATTCATATAAATAACGCCGTATAGGCAATGTCTTGAATCATAAGATCGACAACGTTCGACGAGCACAGATCAAATCAGCGAACTCTCAGCGCTTAAATTGTTAATACAAACTTGTGATCTTTTAGTTTTTGTGTTATTTGATTTACGTGATAATATCAGATTCTCTCGGTTTCATAAGCAAAAAAAACAAACAAATCAAGAACAATAGGCAGACAGCCGCCTAAAATTCATAAACAATAAAGTTCGTACAACAAAAGTATTTTAAAGTGTCAGTGACTCTATATTCCTAAAAAAAATTAAATAAACTATTGACAACCGCAAGCAACATCGGCAGTAGCAACAGCAACAGTAACAACAAAAAAGCTAAATATAAACATACATACACATGCGAACTGCTGTATAATCAGTCAATAACAACTGGTGATAATAAAAGAACTTGCAACAACAACAATATCGACATCGACAGTGACGACAACAACGAAGGCACAAGAGAACCAGTATAAAGTTCAATATATAAACAGCCAACGTTGATTTAAATTAAACAAAGGAGCAGCAAATCGTGCTGAAATCATTCAAGTATTTTTGGCTAATTACACGGCATACAAATGGCAGCGTACCTGGATCCAACTGGCCAATACTGAAGACATTGCCATATCCAACACAACTGTCACAAAGGCTTACGAATCTATCTGAAGTGTTAAACAAATTATTTTTCACAATGGCAGCTTATCTGGATCCTACTGGCCAATACTAAGCGGTAACAAGGAAGATTTCCATTTAAAGCATATTAAGTTATATCAAAGTCTCAAAAATGTCGCTTGCTTTGGATCCCACTGGCACCTACTAGCCACTCTAGTGACTCAACAATTTATATAACCACAATTGGCAACAAGTTTCATCAGCCGATTAAAGAAACTATAAAGCAAAATGCTCGATCTCGATCCAACGGGCACTTATCGACGTCCACGGGAGACGCGTGACACACGCCACAAGCAGAGGCAGCAACTGGCCAGCCTAGAACTGGACCCCACCGGACAGTACTAGGCAATAACCCCAGCCCAGCCCACAGCACACCGCCTTTGCCTTATCCAAAATTCTGGACATGATTGGGGGCGCGCGTTGGTTGCGCCTGCGTGGACGCGAGGAGACTTCCAGCTGCCGGCGCCGAAGAAAGTAGCCCGACCTCAAACTCAGCTCAGCCTGAAACTTTTGTATTTAGTTTTTTTTATACGCCTAATAACTACTATACATAAATTATTTATTATTATTACAATTACTATTATTATTAATTTTTAAATTAATTTAATAATTGTTCATTTGTTCAATTGTTCACAAAAAAAACTGTTCAGCGATAATTGCTATCCGCATTTCCTATGATACGCACATCCATACCAACTATGTACTACATATATTTATATTATATTTATCAGTTTTGTTTCTAGAAAAAAAAAGCAGAAAACTATTCAAAAAGTATTAAATTTAGTGTCATATTTATGAGCCAATAGTTTGTCAAAAGCAAAACTTTATTTGTTGAGAAGTTTCTTTATATACAACAAAATTATAATTATAATTTTTAATTTTTAAACAATTTTCGCAAGTCGTTTGCTTTTTATTATTATTTTAAATTTGTGAGAATGAGAACGAATAATTATTACATAAACATTTTGTATAATTTAAGTATATTACGCTATTTATATGCCGTCAAGCACGACAAATATGACAAAATCCACACAAAAAACACATCAAATATAATATTAAAAGAAATCATATTTAAAACATAATCTTGAAGATGTTTCATTGAGGCTTCAGGCGCAGAAAATTGTCGCATTTAATTACACAATTTTCCAGGCACATCACAACATGCAAACACCCTGACAGACGGGTAGACAGACGGACAGACGTGTAGACACAGTGAGTTACAGGTTGTCCTAGGGCCTGTCGCAGACAAATTGCCGCTGGGGCCATAAAATATAATTTCCAAACGGCCAGCGCATATTTGATGAATCTGTGTGCATTAATTAATGTCACTGGGCGGTCGCTGCCGGCCAAAATGGCAAATTGATCAATAGAATATGAGCAGCAGCAACACGAACAACAGCAACAACACGATCAACAAACAACACGAGTGCATTAAATTGCATGCGGAAGTAAAAGTTCAATGTTCGTTTGTGCTCCACAAGTGATTAGGTCAATAATAACAACAACATCAACAACAACAAAAACAAAAGCAACAACAGCAGTCTCAGCAACTGAGAACTGCATTCTGAGAGCAAAAGCAACAGAGAGCACAAGATCAGTTCAAAAGCTCTCTCACAGTAAGCTCTCAGCAAGTAACAGGAAGTTCACACTCACACACACACACACAAGCGCATACACGCGGATGTGCCGTGCAGCTAGCGCTATAAATAGACGTGTTAGCTTTTCTCTATGAAGTTCAGGGAAATCTACTGAGAGACTGATAGAGAGTAAGTTCAAAATAGATAGAGAGAGAGAGAGAGAGAGCGCCAAAGCAGCTGTTTGCCAAGGTTGGCCGCACATCTAACGGAAAGCTCTCGCGTTTTGCATTGAAAAATGCAATTAATATCAGCACATGAAAAGTGCATGAATATTATGATTATTATTATTATTTCAAATAATAATCGTATTTTATTTATTTATACACGACTAAAAGCAGTTGCCAAAAAGAAAATTAAGTGTTAAAAATTAACAATTAAATTCACATTAAATTAAAATAAAAAAAACTGATACGAAAAAAAGGTTAAGGTGGGGTGAGATTTTTTGCAAGAATTGGGGAAAATCCAGAAAAATCATTTTCAAAAAAAACAAACACGATAGATCTCTGATCCGATGGCCGACGATTTATCACTTGATATATTGTTCGCTTGATAACTTGATCGCTTGATCGCTTGATTACTCGTGCATTTGATCGCTTGATTATCCGTGCGATCAAGCAAATCGCTTCCCAGGCCCACGTATTGACCCAGTTAACAAGAAACACAGCCACTGCGATATTAACTCGTCATTTATGGCACCCTCAAAGCAAACCGAAACCAAAAATCAACATACGACATAACCGCAAGCAGAACTTTCTAAGTGAAAGTTCGACTGGAATGAAGCGACTAGAAAAGTCTGCGCTGCAACAGACTAACTGACTGTCTGACTAACTGACTGTCTGACCGACTCTGGAGCTGTTTATACCAACTATCAACATCCCACACTTACACTCACACACTGAGATACTCACCATATAACTTGACCTACATTTGTGCAAGACAATAACAACGAAAAAAAAAAACAGAAATAATACAAATACAAATTTTATATATGTACACATGTATATGTATGTATACATATATGTTGAGAAAAGAAAAAGCAAGAAATTTCCAACGGTACCGGACTGGGGCCTGGCGCTGATTCAATGTTTATAAAGCGGCAGGGCTTCACGGCGTTGTATCTGTATCTGTAGCTGCTGTAGTTGTTGTTGTTGTTGCTGTGCTTTCAAAAAATTATTATCGTAAAATTGATTTCATTGAAGTTGTCGACTCTGCGTCAACGTCGCCTTTGCACGCGTCTTGTAGCTCAATGTTTTTTTTTAATTTTTGTATCTCTTGGTACGTTTCGTTTATGTATTTTGATAATTAGGCGAAAGGTGAACAAACTCAGCGACTAACTGGAAGTTATTGTAGTTTTTTATGTCGTTGTTGTTGCTCATTTTGGCACGAGCTGGTGGGAAGTTTTAATTTACACATTTTGGTAAAAGAAATCGAGTCAGCGGCTCTTGGTCCAATTTCTCAACTGGAAAGAAATGCAAGTAGGATCGTTATTGCCAGAAGGCTGCAAAGTCATGTGAATCTTTTTATTATTATCAGATTATTCCCATTTACATAGTTGTAATACTTTTAAGAGTTTTCTTGGTTCTCCCCATTACTTGCAACAAATTTTGAGCCAATCGTTTTCTATTTTATTATTATTTATTATTTGATTATGTTAATTAAAATTTTTAATTTTATTTTAAATATATATTGTTGTGTCGGCTGCTTGACAATAAACAAAAAAATAAATATTTTACGATAACTTCTGGAACTTTTCATGACTTTCTGCTTGTTTTCCCTGGCAACCTAGAAAAATCCACACAGACAGCTGAAAAGCTTCCCTAATTCGTTTTTCTCCTTAAAGAAAAATATCAACAAAATAAACAAACAGAAAGACAACACTCTCACTTGCTCTGAGGCAACCAAAGGTCAATGACATGATCCAATTTTCGACTAATGTTGTTTTCATTGTAAACACCAAAACACCAATGAAGACGACTGCGACTCAACAGCAATGAAACAACAACAATGAAAACAAATTCAATTCACTTTCTATTCCAATGAAAAATCGCTCAAAGCTTTAGCGGCTAAAAAATCAACAACAGTAACAACGAAAGTGGTAGACAACACCAACAGCTACAACAGCAACACCAACAACAGCAACAACAACAGCAACATTTGACTTTTGGTATCCACCGATAACCGCATTGATCATCCAGCAGCGACTCCGCTTTCGAGTGGGGGGCAAACAACGACGCACGCCTCATTAACAAAGGCGGCGGGACGAGGAGCAACAACAACAGCAGCAGCAACAACAGCAGCAACAACAACAACAACTTGTACAATTTGAAAGCGATTTGAAAACTAACGTTTGTTGTTGTTATTTGAGTTTAACGGTTTCCGTTTTTTGTGTATCGACTGTTGACTGTTTTGTTTGTTCAGCCATCAGTTTGTGCTTTTGTTGCTGTTCATTTAAATATCTAGTGAAAATTTCACCCAGACAAGTGCCTTTTGTCATACATACATACAACATACACGCTCATATGTATCTTTGGTTTGAGTTTCAATTTTATCTTCATATTCTCCATACGAAAGATGAACTGGTAGCAAAAGTTTCTCCTAATTTGCAAATATTTTTGTTTTTTAATGGCAAAACATTTATTTTCAACACTTTTTAATTTAAGTTCGCATAGTTTTCGACCAGCTCACGTGACGAATATTACATTTTCGCTGAAGTTCAAATTAGTCATGATAATGTTGGTGGCATTTCATCTTGTTTTGGGCTTTGCAATTTTTGAATCACAACGGGGCGTATGCGCAATAAGCAGCTAAATAGGTCGTTGCAAAGTGTTTTGGGGTTTTTCCAATTCGCCAATTGCAATTTGGCCAACTGCCAAGCCTAAAGAACATTTCAAGCCAAGGACTTAATAGGCCAACAGGCCGGCACACACACACACCCACACACACACACACACACACATATTTGTATAGTTACTAACTGCATGTGATGATGGAAAAGCGCAAAATGAAAAGTGAAAAGTTGCCAGCAAACGCGTCGCTGTCACCGTCGTTGCTGCCTATTTCTTTGTCTGTATTTGTATTTCTATCTGTGTCTAGTGGACATTTGTGGTGGTCACTTGGCTTTTGCCAATTGCAAATTACGTGCCATAAAAAGCAAGCGACTGACGTTTATGTGGGTTTCGACGGGCTTCGGATCCCTGGTCCGTTCACAGTCCGCGCCCACGCCCGCCCCGTTGCCGTTGCCGTCGCCGTCGCCGTCGCCGTCGCCATCGCCGTCTCGAGTGTAACTCGCACTTTCACGTCTAATGCCAAAACACGTTGCAATTTTCATTACGAGTACTTGGCACTGACTTTAAGCTTGTTGGCCAAGTCCAAGTGAACAAATTGCACCCAGTCCATACTTTGCATACCCACTGCGATTGTGGCTGCTATCAGTGACGTCAGAAGCAAATACCTTTTAGCCAAAAATACCTAAGAGCCAACTGGTCACCTGTCAATAAATTACGTAAGCAGAGCAGCCTCAATTCCCTCCATACACTCTATGTAGCATGCTCATAGATATCGACTCATAGATATTATTATTATTATGTAATAATCAATCAATTATACGCACGCCCACAATGGCAATAAACAAACAAACAAACAATACTCGCACATTTTTTGCAACAATTCAATTAAAAAACTATTACTACATATTTATCATAATTATAATGCTCTTACAATGGGCATATCTCCAACTTCAGTAGGTTTGTAAATTAAATAATAACAAGTATATCAACAAGGCTTAAGAAAAATCACAAATGTTATAATTTATGGACTTAATCCAATGTTTTAATCAGGGATTAAAACCGAAACGAATATTTCGGTTTCAGTAACGGTTTCGGTTATGCTCGAATTAAGGTTTTCGGTTATCGGTTATGCAAAATCTTGGAGTATCGGTTTCGTAATGGCTACCGGTTTTTTATAAGTTTCGGTTTAAAAATACCGGTATGGTTTCGGTTCACAAAAAAAATAAAAAAATAGGTTTTCGGTTGACCAAAATAAGAATCTTTATTCATTGTTTTACATGAAAAAAGACTTAATGCTCTTTTTAGCCTGGAAAACAATGTTATCTGGTTAATAAAATTATCCTGTGTAATGTAAAGATTTTTAATAACTTTGAACTGTCGTAACTTTGTCAAAAGTAAAGAAGTTTCCATGCGCAATGTAAAATCTGCACTTAAATTTTATTCAATTTAAAAACTTTAATTTTTTCGAAAATTTTCGAAATTTACATACTTACCCCTTTGTTTTTTTTCGAAAAAAATTCGAATTTTCAAAATTAACAAAATTGACATAGTTATGGCAGTTAAGTCAAAGTCAAAGTTATCAAAGTTGCTCAGTAGCTGCGACGGCCAGAACCGAAATTAACCTTTATAAATAAATCGGTTACTAAACGGTTTATGGGTTTCGGTACAGTAGAAAAAAATATTTTTGATTACGGTTTCAGTTACGGTTACAAATTTCAATCGGTTTTCATCGGTTAAAGGTTAGGGTTTCGGTTAAGGTGTTAATCCCTGGTTCTAATACATGAATCGATTAGAGTATAAGAACATCGGTGTTTGTTTCGTTTTCTTCAACATGTAATATACCAAAATACTTGACCAAAAAGAGCGATGAAGTTTGGAGACCCCCAGACAAAAGCATGAAACGTGAGCCGGCACTCACACACATACATACTCATACAGTTGGGCGAGCTTAATGTGTGTTTGTACACCTGTCAGGTGAGACTATGGCTTGAAGCTGAAACCAATCCATCTAGCGCCTCTATCAGCATAACAATTAAGCCTAAATGCTTTGCTTATTGGTACCCAAATTGGCATTATTCACACTTGATTGGAGGCATGTGAAAAGATTCGTGGCACTCTTAATTTTATTAAAAATTAGTTGCATGTGCTTCCTATCAAAATTCATTCAAAACTAGCTTCTGGCTAACAGACTATGGCTACGTGACAAAACCTTAAACCAAACAGAAACTACAAAATTAAAACTGATTAAGAGTTGTATATACAGATACGCAGATAGAGAAGATATAAAAAACTAATCGACTAATTTTATACCAAAGTTTTGAACGAAGCTTTCGATGCATTTCAAGTTAATAGACTTCAACTAAGTATTGCCCACCTAAAAGATACAAAAATTAATTCAAATACACAAATAAACATAAATAGAAATAGAAACACGGAGAGTATGTGAGCGATGGGCAGAGAGTGATATACATTGTATGTAGGGAGAGCCAGAGAGAAGGCGAGAAATACAGAGAGAGACAGAGAGAGGGACAGAGAGAGGGAGAGAGAGAGGAGCATAGCAACATACAGAAGACAAAAACAGTTCATTGAACTATTTGTGAGCTTTTTTGTGTTTGCTGTGGTTTCTTTAGTTTTATTCGTGGATTATGGTATCATAGCCCAGCCATATAGCATACAACATATGGGATAGTACTACATCCATACATACACACACATATATATTTATATATATACTTATAAATGTATGTACAAACATGGAAGCACATTCCTATATATACATAGCTTCTTCAAAGGTTTTTTAGGTGTCATGTGTTTTCGGAGGTTTTGGGTTTCTGTATTCTGACGTTTTCTGTGTAATGGTAAACTTTTATCATGAAATTAAAATTGATAGGGCTCAATGTGGCTATCTTATACATAAATATGTAAGTTTGTAACCATTTGACTGGTATAATAAACGATTTTGAAAGGTACTGAGAGAAGAGAGCTTAAGAAGAAATCTGAGATAATACTATGTCTCTTAAGCTGATCAAAAATATGCAAGTCATTGATATAGAAATGTATGAGAATATGTATGATTATATATATTTGGTGTGTCCCTTCGTTCCTAAATAAATCTGCTGTTTAAACCTGTCTAGGCGATCATTTCAATTACAATAAAACAAATTAAAGCGACCTTGAGATTAGCAAGTGATAAATCCACCAATACAATCAAATTTATTCATACAAACACACATTTTTTTTAAACTCTAAATACAATTAAATATTTGGCATATGATATGATTTTATTATTGAAATTATCGCCAGTTTAAGGCAAACCGGCCCATTTTCAAACAAAATAAACATTTTTGCATCTACTTTATGTTAAAACAAAATTCGAATAAATTCGATTGCTTGTCGCTAAACAGAAATGCATTTAATTTATTCTTTTTATTTATATTTTTATTTTTGGCTCATTGCGTTTTTTGTTTTTTTTTTGTTATTACTTAAATTCAGCTCTCAACAGCCCCCGTTCAGCATCTTAGTGGCGTTCCTTTGTTGCATGGATTACGAGTAGAACGAATGAATTTCATTATCGTATTTTAATATAAACAAGTATTTTCGGTTAAAGCCGGTACATTATGGCAATTGCAGTGTATTTCAGTCTTAAAACAGCTTCACCATTTAAATATACATATGTAGATACAATGCAGAGAACAAAGAAGTGAGAATAGATTTATGTAGGACTTTCTTTTCCCAAATTAAGTATTACCCTTGTCAAATACGCAAACAAAATATTTAAAAAAAAATATGAATCCAAGTCCACATCTAAGCGCATGTTTAGCATTTAAAAATAAGATACATTTATGAGTTTTATTACAAATATCATACAAATTGCTGAAACACGTTTAATGCACAAAATGCGACAATGCCACAGCAATAACGCCTACAACTGTCAGCTCGTTGACAACATAAATAATAAATAAATAATTTTTCAATTAGAATACGAGTACATACATAATATGTAATATTTAATACCTATAAACAAGACCGAGTTTACGCGCCAGGGCCCCGTGCCACACTTTAAAGTCAAAGCCAGAGACTCAGCCAGGTCCAGACCTAGAGCCAAGTTCAATATCAAATGACACGCGCTATAAACAACTTGGACCAATGATATCAACCGGGGCTTGTCATAGTTTTTGCACACATAACAGGAAACATTACGAAGATTAAAGCGTCATTGTAATAAATCAAAATTACTTTTAACTTTGGCTACCTTGGTAACACTCCCTTTGGCCAACTTGAAGCGAGCTGATTGTACAAGCAGGACAGGGGTGACGGCTGATGTCAAATTCAATAAACGGAACTCTTTAAATGCAGGTCGCAACTAACAATTAATATTTCCAACAATTTTAACAATTTGCCTATGTATATCAACAACAACGTCAGTAAATGCAAATGCGATTTAAGGTTTCCGATATTTGTGACGCTCAAAGTCTTATGGAATTTCGAATTTAATTTCTATTTATAGTCAGTTACAATATGTTTTCGTATTGGTTTTTATAATCAGCCCATTCTCTTTGACAGACACAATTTACTTTTGACAAGTATATTTATTAAATATAATACAATTCATATATTAGATTTTAAATGTAATCAAGAAAGTTGAAACTACTAGAATTTAATTACATTATGCCATACAAATAAGTAAATAATTATTATACTGTTTGAAAATGAATCGGAAATGGGAACATGTGTACCTCCGAACCAATCCGATCATAAGAGAGTTGCAATTGACTTGAAATGAATACGTCTTTGGATCGTGTTTACCTTTAAATTGACATAATTTGTCTGTAAAACTTTAATGAAAACGCCTAAAGACTTGTGGCAAATATAAACAGCGCCGATGACGCCGTAGACTGTGTAGTTAGCATACTTTACCATACCCCACATCATTAGCGGGTATATTAGTCCTGGACATAAGCAGGTGTTAATTATTTTAATTTTCATGTGTACAGGATCGACAACTAAAGAAGATAAACCTTTGATAAAATCAATGTAAAAATTTTAGTAATGACATTTTTAAAGTAATTATAAGAATAAATAATTAAATATTATAATTTCTTATTATTCACAAAGGTGCCTATCTTTTCAATAATACTGAGTATCTAAGAATGGTTCACATATTTTGGTTGTGTTGTGCAAATAATTGTGCAAATACACACAACAAAGAGATCAACCACAAAAGTCAAATGCTAATTTAGATATCAAAGTCAAAGTACGTAAGAGACATTCGGCAACTAAAAGACGACCTGCATGGCGATAAATTGAAATACTTTATGCCAAATTCAATCACTGGCAATTAATTAGAAAATCTTAATAATTTATAGAGTGAGTGCCGATAACAATAAGCTTTAACATTTATTTACATGTTAAACTCGTTGCGACGGGCTCAAAGAAGTATGACTTTCGGAATATTTTTACGTTGTCTTAAAAATAAAGAAGAGGAATAAAACTGGAATAATCGCCAATTGTACAAGTGAATAACAAAGCATATTAACTAATCATTTGTTTAAATTAATGATGATTGCATAATACTTCGATTGTATGTATAAACAAAATTATAAGACAATAATTACCATATCGATTTGTTCTGATTATTGTACATACTACAAAAGGATGTCAACAAATCACATATAAATCGTTAAATGATGCACAAAGGCAACAGACAATGGTTTTAATTTCATTAAATTATTTGCTATAAATAAATGTTTGTTTATAATAAACTTTTAATTTCTTTGTCTTGCTGCATTTTTTATTGGCCAACACCAAAACCAACAAGTACTCATATCTGTGTCTCAGAAGTGTGAGTATTTTTGGGTATAATCGGCACACTTATTAAATTTGGAGTCCCTGTGACTTGTTCTTAATTTAGTTACAGCCAAACCTCCGCTGACGCAGGTTGAGCTCCCCACTGGTACTTGCTAAGTACGTGTAAGTATTGAGAGATATAATTGATATGGATATGACGAACATATTACATACGTTAATCATCAACACTTTCCGAAGAATTGAAAAGGAAAATGTCAAATGGTGAGCTTTGTTTCATATTGTGCGTAGAATGGCGGGAACGGAAGTTGACCTGACTCGATATCGATCTCGATCTTGGTGTAGATGTTGATTTTGATTTTGATCTCGATCAATGTCGGATCGATCGATCTTAGTGGTCGTCGCAGTGGCGTGTCCGAGTAATTTATGTAACAGCGGGCACAAAATAGCAAGAACCTATTACAATTATTACTACATATTAACATTTGTAACATTCTTACATACTTAATACATTATTATAGTAATTTAATAACATGTTCTCATGGTCAACGTGCTTTGGCCAGTGCGCAAACTGAAGTCCAAGTGTAAGTAGTACTATATAGATTGGATTGAATTCGATTGGAGTGCTCGGTCGGTACTGACAGTTTCGATATGCGCCAAACGTCGGCGGTGCATATTTTAAAGAGTCGCCAGCGATTACATTGTAACCAGAGTTGGTCATAATGAACGACACTTTACGGGCGTTCCAAAGACCAAAGCAGCATGATGGCTCGCTCGATCGTTCGACGGCCATGCTTTGTAAAAGATACTACCAGGTATAAACATCAAATATCACGATTTTCAGCTGTCAACAGTTAGGCGGATGTTGTATATGTTGGTTACGATTACATACATATGTACATATGTATGTACATATATCGGGTGAAAAGTGAAAATGCATCGTTCTAATTATAACATGTGATATCATCGGAATCGCATGATTAACGAGTACTCGAACATATTGTGCTCCAAAGCAGAGCAGATCCGGCAACAATTGGCTGCACCTGATTGCACTCGCCCAACACTTTAGCCAACCCCTTACCCATTCCCTTCCCCAGTTGCAGCACCAGCCCAACCTGAGCGCTCAAGTTCAATGCGAAACTGCAAATGCGAGACGCCAGACAAGGCCAACCCTTGAAAATGGAAGCGCCTGCTACTCGAATTGTCATCTGGCGGCCAGCACATGATACGAACTACAACTGCAATTGCAATTGCGACAATGATTGTGACTATGGATATAGACACCCAAAACCACATCTAAGTAATGACGGCCTCGCTATACTCGTTAGCTTCATATGGAAATTTTGCACCGACGAGTCGTGTGGGCACAAAAATGATTCCATTCCATTTAATTTCTTTTCTTTTGCGAATTTCACTTTGTGAATTTGCCCGCAGTTCTGCTAAATTGGGTCTAGTTTATGCGGTTTTTATGAATCTGACCTTAGTCATGATCATGAAGTGCTCTATTTAGGGGACATTTCGTTTTATGAATGGGGATAGTCTGTGCCAGTTTCATCAGATGCACGTCAAACTGACAGAGAATATATATGTATTCTATAAGAGAATAGATCCAATACTAAAATTCTCCAATTAAAAAGAAACGAATTTTTAAATACAATTAGTAATCTTCAGTTCTAATCAATCATTTAAAGTACGTGCACATTATCCAAGGTTATTTATTATGATGTATTTATTAGTTATTGTTTGAAAACCATTCTGTTCGAAAGCTTATACATATATTTAACCTCTTTTTACTTAATTCTTTATACTAGCTATAGAGACATCCACAGATTTATGGGTGCCGACTATGTATTGCCGTTTTAGAATTAAACAAGCTCTAAATCAAGTTCAAAGTCAAACAAATTAACAACAATTTAGCTAATCAAAACTGGCAGCCTAAACAAAACTCCCCGTCAATATCGCTCTCTCTCTTTTATTCTTTTGTTATCACTATCTCTTTCTCGTTGCCGCCCCTCTCCTTATCTCTTTGACTGGAAACATAAAACATGTTTGCAATATCTTAATAAAAGCAACTACAGCGAAACCTATGTAATTAATAAATTATTGTGGATAGCTGCAAATAAATAATTAAATACAAAATTCAAAGCAGCATTCGGTTTGCGTCGGCTATTTTTTTTTTTTTTTTTTGGCAACGAACTTGTTTAATTTGCATAATCCCCGTCCATCCCCTTGACCTCCCCCGCCACTCAGGTGGCAAGCCACCCAAGAGATGCAGATCGAATCGAATCAACGTCAGCTTCAGATTCAGATTCAGCTCCAGCTGACGCGGATGCTGGGATAACAGCATTTGGGAGAGGCGTCGGCATCAGCTGGAGGCAACAACTCTATATAGTCTATATAAATACTTATTTTTATATGCACTTTGTTTCGACATCTCGGGAATCTGTGGCGAAACTAGTTCGTCGACGCGTTATTTAGTGCAGTAAATAAAAAAAATGAAATATGCACGTTTATGATGAGATATACATATATGTGTGTATGTATGATATATATGCATATACATGTACATATGTACTTGCCCGCTATATGTGTATGTATTTAGCGTGTTCTATTGAAAGGACAATAAACTTTCAATAATACATCAAGGTCAACCACTCGCATTAGATGAGTCGAGTTAAAAAAAAAGAACAAATTCGGTGACAACAGGCGGTCGATATTTGTGGGCCGCTTTAGACGATTATTTAATTCTTAATTTGGTTTTAAAATTAAAATTATATTATGCTAATGTGTTGTTTGTGCATCGACCTAACAAAAGCGCAGAGCTCAAATTCAAATCATTCTCAGTAAAGCGTTAAATAATTAAGTCGAATTTCTTATGTATATTTTTAGATGTCACAAAATCTAATGCATATCTGAGTCCAAACCGCATTCTTTATTCTGATTGCTTAATAAGCTACATTTATGTGAAATTGATCGACAAATCGATGTTTGATGGAAGATATTATTTTATTATTATTCTCGCATCCATATGTGTTATTAATTAAATTTGAAAAGTATACTCACTTCGATTTTCAATTCCTGCTTTCGAATAAATTTGACATTACGTATTCAAAGAAATCTGTAGTATTCCTGATTTAATATCAAGTTGTAAAAAGATCTTTTATCATAGCTGATACTACTTTTATTACATGCGCTAATTGATTATGAAAGAAAAATACCAAAAAAAAATAAAGATTATTCGATCTTATTAAAGTCTAACTTTAGGCAATGGAAAACTACATGATTACTTATGAATCTATAAAGTTCGATTTGGAAGCAAGGGTATTTAAAATACGCCTTATTGACTTTTATTTCTTAATGTTTGTTTTACTTTAATTTTAAAGCATTTACAGCTGTTGGCAACTATTTTTACAGTGCATTGCTCATGTGTAAGTATGTAAATACATATTTATTTGCGTACATATTTATATGTTTGTATGTATGGCATTTACATTTCTGTTTTGTTTTCTGCTCATGTGTTCAATGCACTCGATGTTCTCGTTGTTGTTGTTGTTGTTGCTGTGATTTTAGTTGTTGTTGTGTCTTGCGATTAAGTCAGTTCTGCGTTGCAGTTTTGTTTACTTCTGATTTCGTCGTATTTTTTGATTAAGTGCAACGGGCACATAGCCGGTATAAGTATATACATATACATATATATGCAAGTTTGTATGTACATACATATATCATCCTTATATTTGTATACAGATGTAATTCCCATTATCTGGCAACTGTTGTTGCCCTTTGCAGTTGCTCTTGCCGTCGTTGTTGTCGTTGTTGCCCTCGTTGTTGCCGTCGTTGTTGTTCCCGTTGAAGTTCAACAGAATCAACGCCAAGAATGTCACATTGAAAGAGGTCAACCACCAGCGCCTTGTCATGTCATTTATGTAATTGAAAACAATTTATTTTATTTGCTAACGATATTACGATTTAATTTAATTAAAGCATTTAAGGCAGGAAGACAATCAACTGTTGACAGTCATAGATAAAGTATCTGACAGACGCACATAAAAAATAGTACATGAGATGAGAAAATTTTTAAAATTATTATTAAATTAACAATAATTTGTTCATTTTTAATAAATAAATGAATCTCAACTCTTATTTATTTAAAAACTTGATAAGAATTGAATTTACAAATTTATATACATACATTAATATATGTTAGTCGTATACTTATTTTATGATATACTTATTTTTGCATGACTGGCCGAGCATTGGGGCAGAAAAGTATGGGTTGCAAATAAAAAGCGCATAATAAGCGTTTAAATGCAATTTTCTGGGCAAAACGAAACGTTCAGGCCAAATATCAAATGGAATTATATGTTTTGCAGCACGTTGATTAGAATGAAATATGTGGATGGGGCAACAGCAGCAACAGCCACAAAAAACAACACCAAAAAGTCCTTTTTCTTTTTAACAGAAATATTTAGGTAGCATTTAAGGAGACAGACAACTTAAAATCGGACTGTTTTTTATATTTCTTTTAGTTTTATTTTGTATTTGTTGTTGTTGTTGTTTTTATTCTCTTAGTCATTCATTTCTTTTGGCTGGATGGAACGATGGTCAATAATTTTGTGAGGGTGCCGCCAAAAGGGCAGGCGCATCGCATTGGATCGCATCTTGGTCTTTGTTTGAAATAGATTATTGGCAATATGAAGATACATAAGTATGTATAAAATATTTATTTTGTCTGCGACGAGCAAAAGTTCAAGGATTCTGGGCGAGGTTCATTGAACCAACTGTTTGGCCAAAAGGCAGCCGGAAATATCAAATTCGCTTTAATTACGACTATGATCGAAGAAATTAATAAGTTTGATGAAAAGTGAAACACAATGGTCGCAGATGTTTGTCTCCTGACAGAGTCACATGGAAAATCGAATTCGGTGATGACAAATTGCGCCACAGCTCTGACAGATATCAAAATCAATATCCGCCTTGTCCAAGTGTGCGTCCTAATGACTTGAAGGCGTGGCACGCCGACAAGGTGAAAGGGGTATGATGCTAGGTAACCCGAGTAGCACAGGAAAGTGAAGAAAGCCGAAGCTAGGCACGTGCCGCCCACCAGCTGTCGAGGACTCAAATGAAAGTGAACTACGCGACGCGCTGCCATAAGTTAATTTATCCCTCAAGGGAGAGGTATAGATAGAAAGAGAGAGAGAGAGAGAGAGAGAACGAGAACGAGAACCCGAACGAGAGACACGCAGACCCATATCCCGCTGATGGAACACTGATTGATCTTGCGACTGGATTGGATTGTGCCAAAGGAATTCCTAAGAATATGGAACACACAAAAAAACGACGCACATCACGCAAAAAAGGGTGGAATACAATATAATAATAACAAGGAACAGGGAACAGGGAGCTCGTATTATTTAATTTGGCACTGTGCCCCGACAGAGTTTTTTTTAGGTTTTTTTTTTTTGCTGATGTGCCGAGTGTATCAATGAATTGAAATGCGAATGCGAATGTGAGTTCGAATACGAATGCGAATGTCTCGATCGCGTGCTGTTAACATTTCCACGGATTTCGGATCCCGCACCGCTTTTTTTACGAAGTGTTCCGCGATTTGATTTGTCTTGCGATTCTTACTCGAACCTCTAAATATTTTTTATGTAATCTTGTGGGTTGTGCCTCGTGTTTAGGCTACAAATGCATATAGAATTTGCTTAACCTGTGTGGTATATTAGGGCTAAAATATATTTAATGCATAGACAATGTTATGACAAATAGAAATTTACACGAAATTTATTCTCATTAAAAGTGATAATTGCAACATTAAAAATACATTTGTATTTCAAGTTTATCGCTTTAAGTGCAGCAATATTTTAATATGTTAACAATAATAATGGGTTAATCTGTTAATAGTAATAGTAGTATTGCAATCATTTTTAATATGTACTTTTCCCATATCTACCTGATGACTAATTCGCATGCAAGTTCCAAGAAAATTGCAGACATACCACGAATAGTTTTGGGCGCAGGCAGCGATATCAACTTCTTGGCTCGCATGCCAAATTGCAACTTAATTATAAATTGCAAAAAAAAATAAAACACAGCCCAAGATGAAGGAACAGCCCCCTTTGGAAAGTCGAAAGTATAATACCCTTTCAACTGACTGGCATTAATTATCCAGTTGAATTTATTCAATTCGAATTTCCTCAGTGCGAATAATCTGTAAGTGGTACAAAAACACGTTAATTTCTTAAGTGTTGAGACTTGAGAATCTGATAAGATTTGCGCTGTTGATAACTTTCTTGATCTGTTCCTTTAATATCTTTATGATAATTACTGTGAAAAACTGCAGTTTATTTAATCTGTATACAAATTTAATTTTACTTATTTCTATGACATTTTTTTAACTAAGTTAGAATGTTAGAATGTTTGTTTATTTGTTACTACTGATTAATAGAATAACATAAATATAAAGTTTAAAAAATTCCATTCGTTTTATATGATTTTTTGAATGAATAATTTATCTACAGCTCTTGTTGGAAGTTGAACAAAATTCAACTTAATGGATCCACAAACATATTTTGTAAAGCTTTGCAAGCTGCGTGACAAATGCAAAATATCCTCTGTTGAAAGAGTATGTAAAACAGAGACCAGTCAAATAAAAAAACCCAAAGTTTCAGCTACAGTGTAAAATTGTAGCTTCAGAGCCGTGAAGCGCCATATGAAACAAAAACTGCTAATTTAACTGTTAGTTTCACATGCATGCATACATATATGCACACATGCAAACCTCAATGAAAATGCCATGAAAATGCATTCAGTACTGGAAAATCCATGAAATGTGCGAGTACATGTATTACAGCAAAAAAAGAAATCTTCCGCGTTTGTGTAATGCAGGAAGATTTTGCATGATGTTTGCTTTTGTGTGTACTTAATGCATATATATTTACATACATATGTATGTACATACATACGTGTATGTAAACTGTTGCTACATTTTCATCATTAAAATCTAAACTACAACTTTTTTTTTAGCATGCAGTTAAACTTTCGCGCGTCGGAATTTAAAATTCAACTATTTAATCTTTATATATATAGGGTATCATTTAAGTTTATATCCTATTATTTATAAATTTTCTTTTAATAGATTTGTACATGTTAAATTAAATAAGTTCGTTCCAGCATTACTTAAAATGACCAAATTTTCTTCATGAATGCATATTACATATAAGTCATTATGTACTTGTTGCATTGGGAAGTAATGCATATTAAATAAAATTAATTCGTTTGAGCATTACTTGAAATGGCCAAATTTACTAAAGACCCACTTGATTATCTACAGAACAGTCTGGATATATACGAAATTTCTCCAGCTCGTGAAAAACCAAAGCAAAGCAAAGGAAGCGAACGAGACAGATCCGGTGAGAGAGAGAGAGAGAGCAAGAGATCGGCCAAAGTGTGAGTTCCACATGGAAGAAAGCAGTGAGAGCAGCATCATAAACCTGAACACAGTTGCCCCTGTTACTCTCGAATGGCCTCTCCCCCTCAATCTCCTTTGGAGCGCCACCAACGTTCGACGTCAGCGACAGCGTGCGAAAGTGAAATCGAACCTTTGCTGCCGGCGTTTGCGCTTTTGACAACAACAACAGCAGCAGCCGGTTTCAAAGCATTGCGAGGGGGCGCGACTGGGAGTGGGGCGGCTTTGGCTTTGCCTTTAGCTGTAGCTGACAAGTGCGACCACGGCCGGTAACACCACCCACCCCCTTGCCTGTTGCAATCGCACAACAAAAATACACACAACTTAAATTTTGTAAAAGTTTCGCATTTTATTTTTAAAGAGGCGGCAGCGCTGAATGAAAATTTCATTTTGGTATCGGTTCGCGTTCCATGACAGCTTTTGGGATCCGGTCACTGAACTTTGTCCGACTGGACTTTCGTCATGAAAATTTGCATACGTGCGATGTGGTGCGATGTGGAGTTGTGTGGTGCGGTCTGCCTGATGACGCGGCCGGCACTTGATGACTTTGGGTGCCTCAGTGGGTATAAGTTTTGAGTGTGAGTTGACGCGCCAAAATCAAAGCCTGACGTCAGTTATTAGGGCACCTGTTAAGATCACTGGCAGCAGTTACTAATTAACTTTACAGTCAATTAAGTACTTTTATTACGTCTAATTTTACCATTCTATCAAATCAATTTTGCATCTTGGAAAATATGCAGTTTTAATTAGTTAATAACCACATTCGCTTGCACCTGACAATGTCGCGACGAAGCTGCCTGCCAATCCAAATCGAGGATTCCTTAGATAAAGTGGCGCTCACCGAACCGATCGATATCCATAACCATAAGACCATATATGCACATATGTATATATACATATAGACACACTGCACAAATGGGTGTCGGACGCAATTAGCGCCATATATCAATTACAGTACATAAATATTAAGTCAACATGTATATGTACATATATTACGTCGACTTGTGAGACGCGCGCGAGCTGTTAAAGCCGTTAAAATGTTTACATTATAAATCATTTATTCAAATTACAAATTATTAAGCTTGCTCTGGTTGCTGATTGCCAATTGGACTGGTGTATTGGTCAGTTACATGTATGTAGTACCAGTACTCGTATGTCCAGTGTGTGGTCAAACTGGCGGGTCTGCTTGTCGCCCCACGACGGCGCGGCGTCTCAATCAGCTGATCGACTGATTGAATTGGGTCTGGTCAAGGGAATACCACCATGGCTGCTGATGTCTGTGATTTGTTGTTGATCTCCATTGGCGCCAGATCGGTAAGACCTTGCTGATGCTATGTCCCGCTTTATTTATTTACCTAACATCAACTAAAAATTAACAGAAATTTAAAACAATATTACAAATTTAAATTAACAACTAATTTTACATATCAAATTAAAAACTGAAAGAAAATATACACCAAATTATAAAGTTGTAATCTAAAATGATCCAAAATTTGCTGCAAGGATTGGGAAAACCGCAGAAAAAACCAATCAGATCAATAATTACTATTAGTAGTATTGGTAGAAGTATTAGTTTTAGTTTTAATATATGGTATTTACTATTAGTATTAGCATTAGGGATTTCTCGAAAGGTTTAGGAAAATGGAGGATTTTATGGAAGGGAGGGAAAGCTCTGTGGAGAGAGCGTGGTATAGGCAATTATAGTTGGCGCACAAAATCCGAAAGATTAATTTCAACAATTCAAAGATATTCAATTCATATTTATGTATATTTATTGCGTACATTCTCACAAAAAAATGCATAATAATTGTATTTAATTGATTAGTTTAGCCGTGTAACATTTAACATACATACATATGCACACGTATTTGCGTCATTTCACTTGTAAACTTTTATAAACATTTAAATGCATTAATCTATTCTTTTAATTTTAAGCGCAAGTATGCAGGCCATTAAATATTTCTCTCAAAGGAAACATTCTGAAACTCTGAGTTGTGTTTTTCAATTGTAAATTAAAAATTCAAGTGAATCGTTGGGTTTATTCACTTATATATGTATGTGCAGTCAAAAATTTAATATTGTGGCCCATAAAAGTATGCAATATTTTAGCTTTTCACTCTCTGATCCTTAATATGCAGCAAATACATATCAATTATAACTTACAGTTATTAATTTCCATTCTGAAAAATACTTTTTAGCAACTGAGACTCCGAAAAGTTCATTTCGGTTATACCCAAGCTTAATAACTATAGTCTACTTTTGTGCGGAGCGACCTATTTAGTTTCAGAATCGGCCGCAGAACGGCGCTGTGTGAACTACAAAATGATCATGTCAAAAAGACAACAGGAGATTAAGCTGTATAAAATCAGGGATATTTCGTCTGTTCTATAAGTTAATAGATAGACACTAAACATCTATATAAGACTTTAAGATAGTTTAGTATAAGACGATTATAAAGCACTAACCGAATATTCTTACCCTTTCTATACAGGGTTTATCCATATTTCACTTGGACTTATAAGCGAGGTACATCCATCAAACTTATTACTGGTTGCATCAATTGTTTGTGCTTACAAAAGTTACAGATTTAATACACATGAATATAAATTTTAAATGGACATAGAATAAATCAATACAACTACAAGATTAAAGGTTGTAACTATTTATCTATCTAATAATAGTTACGAAAATCCAAGGCTCAGGAGGCCTAATCGCTGGGATTCGTGTGGAATGTTTATAAACTTGGTTCACATAATTGTTATTATTGGTCGGTTCTGTACTTTTTCCTAGTCCTTGTTATAGTTGTATATTAGTAATATTTATATATATGCATATATATTTATACATATCTCTGTTTGAGCTATTTCAATGGTGCATTTTAGTTTTGGACACGCTTCAGAAAGCATCGTTGAGCTCGACGACTGACATTCTCAGTTCAAAGGCAGGCGGTAGCTACTGCGTTCTCGCCACCATGTCCAGACCGCCATCCTCTTCCATTTTAGTAAGGAACTTAATTACGCGATAGTGTGGATCCGATTGCCGTGCCATGTCGATAAGAGCTAGGAGCTTCTTGATTCCAATACACACTCGCTTGCCAGCCATTTTCCGGGCAACATTTTGAAGCTCTTCGGGACTGAATAGATCCGAGTCCTCCAGTACGGTTAAGACATGTTCGGGGCTGGATAGATTGGACACATGCAGGACGGATGTGAATGCCGACAGCATTTCCATTTCCTCTAGAACCTCGCGCCGACTTGAGGTGCATAAGATAAGAAGTTTTCGGCCCTTAGGCGGCTGCTTTTTGAGTAATACCAACAATGCCTGCAGTGTAAGATTGGAGTAGCGCGGTCCAATTGGTCCATAGTCGAGAAGACGCTCCACGTTGTCCACAACGATGCAGCTGAGCGTGGAGCGATAGGCATCATCGAAAATCTTTCGAATTTGTAAGCACTTGGCGGACTCGGTGAATCCAACCATATCTTCGGGCGAACAAACCTTGACGAAGGGAAAGTCGCTCATCTTGGCCAGGTTGGCGGCCAGCGCCGATTTGCCAGAGTTGGGAGCACCCTCAATGAGAACGGATACTAGTCCTGAGCCCTCCGAGGCTTTAGCTTGCTGCACATACAACATGCCATCCTCCAGCAAGCTAGTCACCGGCTGTCCCCAGTTGATGACGCCTCGCGCCAGCATATTCTCGAGCATTTCCTGAGCTGTGCCGAATGCGGGCTTTATGTCGTTTTCTAGCGCATGCAAAAAATCTGAACGGGTGACTTTGAGCTTCTCCATGGCATCGGGATCCACATGAACCTTGGCGTCCGCCTTGATCAGACGATTCATTGCCGTGGACTGTGCAGCACGGACAAGACCCTCAAGCTCGGCACCGCTGAAGTTCTTGGTACGTGATGCAATCTCCATGTTGTCAACATCGCTGGCAATCTTGTTGAATTCACGCATTCGCTTCGTATGTATATTGAGGATCTGTACACGTCCCTGTTCATTGGGCAAGCTAATTTCCATCTGCACCTCCAGGCGACCAGGTCGCAAAAGCGCCTCATCAATCATATCGCGACGATTTGTCATGCCAATTACAAGTATGTTATTCAGTTGCTCCACGCCGTCAATCTTCGCCAGCAACTGATTGACCACCGTGTCGTGGACGCCGCTGTTGCCCGCGACGGAACCACGAGCTTTGCAGATAGCATCAATCTCGTCAAAGATGATTATATGCAGACCACTGTTGGGTCCCAACCGCTTCTCCTCCTCCTCCGCATCAGCGAACAAACGGCGAATATTGGCCTCCGACTCGCCGACATATTTATCCAGAATCTGTGGACCATTTACAATCTTGGGCTCACGTGCATTTAGCATGGTGCCAATTTGCCTGGCCATCAGGGTTTTGCCTGTGCCTGGCGGTCCGTAAAGCAGGATGCCTTTCACATGCCTAATGCCCAACTGCTCGACCAGTTCTGGTGGGAAGACACGCGAGGCAAAAGCACGTCGGAAAATGGCATTAAACTCATTGTCCAGGCCACCAATTCCCATTTTGCCAAAGTCCCAGTCCGGATTTATGATAGACTGTCGAACAATTTTTCCCTTGGATCTGCCCTGAAGATTCAGTACAGAGTTCTCGGCCTTTTCGAATTGCACCACAGTGTTGCCCAGAATGCGGCCAAAACGAACGTTTCGAGTCTTTGGTTCCTTGCCATCGCCAACAGTTCTGGGATCGACAGCATCGAGTGTCTTGACCGCCAGGCCAAGCAACTTTTTGTCCTTGAAGTGAAACACTAGCGTCTGGCCGACGGTCAATGCCATGCCCGAGAATTGCATGATGAACTCCTTGGCCATTTCATCAGAATCGTAGGGCTCCTGCGTGATGGTTTTCTTTTGAAGGAAGTCCGTCTCAAAGGAGACCAATGTTATGATGTCCGAGCTGGCATCGAAGCGATATGGACGCACATCGATCTCCTGGTTAATTGACAGTGTCGCCCATTTACGCTGCACCAGCGAAAAGCCCACATGTCCACGTGACAGATCCGCAATCTTCTCAAGCGCAAATATATAGTGCTGGCCAGGTCCAGGCGAGATGTCGGCATATCTGTTGCGAGACAACCAAATACATTAAAATTATTAACAGCACTGCCAGGGGACGCCCACGTAGCGTTGGCGTCATAATTAACGTGTAAAAATCACGCAATAATAAAATAAAGAAAAACTGACTTCACTTCCTCTGTAAAATCGCCGCTATTGACAATCGCCTTGTTGGTCAGTGATAACTCGTCTGTTGGGCATTTTATGGCCTTCATTTTGTACGCCAATTCACTTGCCATTTTCGCTGCACAAATTTACAAAGTTTATTTTTCAAGCGCAATTTAATATTTGGCTGGCGAAATAGCTTTCTAAATACTGACTCATCAACAGCTGTTCGCTGAGTGTGCAGCCCTGAAAAAGAAAAAAACAATATTCGGTGTATACACTGGAAGCACTTTCGCGTTGGAAGCATGAACAGCTGATGGATACAAAAGAGAGACAGAGTAAGAGTCAAAACAAAGGGAGAAGCTAAATAAACTAGTGATGGAAGTTCATGCAAAACATAGATTCAATCATCGGTAATAAGTCAATGCATCGGTAAATAAAACTATATGACATCGAATTAAAATCGCCTTTAAAAATGTTTTTGCACATCACTTAAATGGACGCCCAAATAGAGGTGGAGAAACATCGATGTTTTCGGAGGAAAGCATCGATATGCACCGATGTTTCCATCGATGTTTCTCAACATCTAATAAATATCGTTCACTTCAACATGTTCACTTGTTCTTTTTCGTGGTTCGGCGCGCAATTTAAATCACATTTATTTTCAGCTTAATTTTGAAATAAAATGAATAATTTGATGCAATTTTTAATTCGAAATTAGAGAAAATGAAGGTGATGATTGTTATAGAGGTCCAACAAGCCAGCAACTTTAGACGAGCTGAGCTCCAAAGCGAAATTGTCAACATTCCGATCGAAATGTGTGCCAGAGTAGTGGAAAATTGGATCCAAAGAATCGGCCGCTACAAACAGTCTCATGGTGGTCATATGACTGAAATCGAATTTCAGTAATAAAATATGATGCTTTGCAATACACCCACAATAAATTTAAGCTCAAGCTCAATATTTCTGTGTTTTATCAATAGATAAAATTGTTATTTCCTTAATGGAAAACCCTTTACTTCCATCTATTATTTTCAAAACCTCTCCCCTACCGGCTTTATAGTTAGTTCATGGATTTGTACGTGTGGTGGCGTCTGGATGCAATAGGTCACTGCATCAGCCACATCTTCAGGAGTCAACATTGGAGCTCCGCCCATTGAGGCTTTCGAATGAATTTCGGTATCGACGGCACCTGGACTAATGCTCTGCAATGTGAGAATATGTATGCTTATCTCTAAAGAACATGCAATGTCATGACACGATTCCACCTACCGTGATCTTGGTTTTCGTGCCCTTCTTTTGGAACTCCCATCGCAGGACCTCTGTGAGTGCGGTGACGGCATGCTTGGAAGGCGCATACATGCTAAGGCCATACATTGGCACCTTGTGTCCAACCACGCTGTTGATTATTACCACATGACCATCGTTTATCTTGCGTCGCTGCAGGGACTGAAAGGCATCACGTTCGTGTCCAGTGTAGCACGAAGGCTGTCCGTGTTGCCAACATCCGTGATGTTAGTGAGGCGTACAATGCCCGCATTGTTGATAAGCACATCCGCGCCGCCTAACGTCTTATCCACCCAGGCGAATGTGTCAATCACCTGCTGCTCCACACTCACATCGCAAGCTCGCCCATGAAAGCGAGCTGCCTGATCGGAAGGTAGCGACTCCTTTAGCTCCTGCAGACGTTCTTCACGTCGGGCTAGGCCAACAACAACCAGGCCCTTGCTCACCAGATCCTTGCAACAGGCTGCACCAATCCCCGAACTGGCTCCTGTCACAACGGCAACACGATTCTCCCAACGATTCATTTGAATACCACCCTCAATATATTGCTCCGACTATACATATGTACGAAAATGCCGATTGTTGCTTTTATAGGTTTAACTGAGCAGCAAGAGTAGAAATATATTTCCATAAAAGGGCAAAGAAGCTTTAACAAGCGAAAGAGTAATTTTAAGCTATCATTATCTCAACAGGTATTCTGATAACGCATGGGCGATTGTCACGCTCTTGAGCTTGCTCTTTGGTTTAATACAAATTTTATAAATTGTATCTGCATTAACATTTAGTGACCAACTACACTCTGAACTGTTGTCTACTTTATTCTTAGTAGAGTAAATAAGCAGGTGAAAATGGAATATAATTGAGATATTGTTGTTTCTGTTCATTGTATCCTAAATATATATGTAGTTATTTCTATATCCTTTGTAACATATTGAAGCGAGGGATTACGGAAAACAGGAGTACATGTATTGATGTATTTGATTTAAAAGCAAAGAAAATTTGTAGATTAAATATTATTTTTATTGCACTTAAGGTTGGCGCGTCGTGCCAATAGAATCACATTTTCCAAGGTGACATCGCGTGGCACAAAGAACTTTAGCGAGGCATCATAGCCATTGGCTTTTAGGTGCTCCAGACGTCCGAAGTCTAGAACTCGCTTACATTGATATCCAATTAACTCACGTTCCTCACGGTTTAATCTTTGCGTTGGCTCCGGATGCAGTTGTTCTTTCTGCGGATCCGCCTCTGCCTCCGCCATCGCCTTGCGACGTTCACGACTGAGGCCGGTGCCGCAGACAGCCCAACTGACCATTTTGGTCATGATGACAAACTGACGTGGAGTTATGCCCGCTGCTTGTAGCCAGGACTTACCGACGTAGGATCGCCAAGAGCAGCGATGATGGCAGCATAGCGCAATCAAAATATAATCTGTGGAGCATGCGGTGTCACCCAGTATACAGCGCAGCGTAAGATCTGTAGCCGCTCCACATAGATGCTTCGATAGTGCAACATTTCGTTTGGTGCGTTGCAGCTCTGGCAGCTCCGACATCTTGAGATCAGCAATGTCTGCGCGAATGCGTTGCACCAGCTCCTTGTTAGTCAGCTTATTGTCCTTCTTGTGGCGCAGCGAAAGTCGATCCACAAGCACCACCTGCGAGTGGAGCAACTGTTGTGAATCAAGCGCTGTGGCCAGGTAAAAAGCAAGTTGACCCTTCCCAGCGCCAAATTCAATGTAGCTGGTGTTCTCGCTTAGTTGACTGTCGTGCTCAAGAATTCCCAGCAAGGCAGAAGTCTGCAGCAAGTGCTTGCGAGTTTCCAAGCCATACTCCTCGTGGCTTAGAGGCTCCTCGAGAGATGCGTGCTGTAGGTGTATCTCCTCAATTTTACCAGCTATGTGTGTGTCATATAGCTGTTTCACTTTATCTATGACACTGAAGAACTCTGCATCCTCCAGCTCATGCAGTTTTAGTTTATCGTAGTTGTCAATCTCCTGCTGACTGTCCAATTCCAACTCCTCGCCAGCATTTATGTATTTCACTATATAGGGCACTGTGCTAGCCTGTTCTCGGGCATTGCAGATGGTCAGATGTTTGGCCAATTTGCGTTTAAAGACTGTATGCTTGGGATCCAGTGGGCAGGGAATGCGCTCCGATTCGGAGTTCTCTAGGGATTCTTCCGTTGGCGGCTCGTGGGCTCCACAAAATGAACTGCCTTTGTTTACTGTCATTTTGCAGAACCGTTTCTTGCGGTGCACCCAGTGGGCGCAGCTTAAAGCTGCCTGCGGATCGGACTCGATATTTCTTGTCATCTTGGGTTTCTTAGCCTGACTTGCATCATCCATTCCCTGTGCAAGTGGAATCGGCGGTATATGCACGTGTTGATGAAATCACAATAAGTCGTCAATTTTTTTGATGCAAAAAAGGTTTTGGCAGTTCGCAGCCAACTTCACGTGAGTCGAAATTTGCGCACTGACCATATCGATATTTGCACCAATAATATCGATAGTCGCGAACTCTAGCCAGTACTGCCAACTTAGCTATTTTATATCTAGCTCTGGCCATTTTAATAAGAAACTTTTATTGAAAGGTTGCCAGACGTTAACATTTTTTCTATTCGACAGCTCGGGCCAAAAAAGTAGGCTTTTATTTTAGCTATTTTGTTTCGAAATTTTAGCTATTTTTTGATGGTGTCCCACCAGAAACAGCTATTTTTTCCACAACAAAGTTGGCAGCACATACTCTGCACGAAAAAAAAAGCCGCGAGGCGCAAACGTTTTGTTAATAAATAAATAACTATAATATTAAAACATTTTCTATAAATAAAGTATTGTCACAAGCTCAGCAATATGTAAGTGAAGTGTGGAAAGTGCATGTATAATAAACATATCATTTGCATTCGGAAACCGCCATTGTTGTTGTCGCAAACATTTTTCTCATGCCGCTTCTTTTTTTTATGCAGGGCGCTCGTGAAACCAAAATCTGAGCTGACGCCGGAGGAACTGGCCCGCCAAGAAGAGGAGGAGTTCAATACTGGCCCGCTTTCGGTGCTCACACAATCTGTGAAAAACAATACACAGGTTCTAATCAACTGCCGCAACAACAAAAAGCTGTTGGGCCGCGTGAAGGCATTTGACCGTCATTGCAACATGGTGTTGGAGAACGTAAAGGAGATGTGGACGGAGCTGCCGCGCACTGGCAAGGGCAAAAAGAAGGTAAAACCCGTCAACAAAGATCGCTTCATATCAAAAATGTTTCTGCGCGGCGATTCAGTGATTCTGGTGCTGCGTAATCCGCTGGCAACAGCAGCTGGCAAGTAGACTAGAGTACAACAAATCCACAACTCATAATTAACATTCAACAAAAACCAATAAAACCAAATGAAATTTTTTACAATTCATGAAATGCGATCAATACATCTATGTAAACAAAATTCTATGTAAAACAAATTCAAAATAGGAAATTCAGTTCTCTGATAGCTGTGCGTGCAATGTGGGCACATAGTCGTCGTACTGCGCCTGATAGAAGGTACCTGCAACTGGGTTGCCCAGCTGATGATGCTCTGCAAACTTGGCTGCGTGGAACTTGGGTCTATTGCGACGTGATTTGTTGCTAACGCGAGCTCCATCAAACTGTAGCTTTCCCGGCTGCTTGTATAGCAAGAACACATAGCGATGGAGGCCTGTATCCTTGGGCGGACCGGAACCAATGTACTCTGCTAGCGCCTCGCCGCTGTTCACATCGTTGCCGGCGATGTTGACAACTACCCAGTGCTTAAACTCCCGGAATTTGGGATCTGCGCGACTGGGTGCGTCGGGATCGGTCATGATAAGAGTGTAATAATCAGTAGGCTCGGCGGTCCATTCTACAACGGGTTGTTCCTTCACCTGTGTCGGTGTAAACTCAACGCCATTTTTGGCCACAAGTCCATTTTTATATGTGACCTTTGAACGGAAAGTTTTTGTTTAGTTTCGTTTTAAGTTACTTGTTTCTTTCACCACACCTTCAGTAACTGGTTTGGTGCTTCAGGTATCACATCTGGCACTACACCGTGAGTGTTGAATGAATCCTCCACTGACTCGGAGTGTACGGCCAATATGCTGGCCATTAATATCAAAGGGAACAACATTGTCAACTAACTGAGGTGAAAAGCAAAGTTGATATAATACAGAAAACTTTAAGATTGTTCCAACATCAATTGGACCTTCTCTCGGTCGAGGTCCGTTCGCAACTGAAACCAGTTTACCATGACGCTACGCTTTTAAATTGCTCACTACGCTTCGGCAGCTGTCGAACTGTTGGTGTTGTTGGGAAAACAATCTGGGAAATGCATATTATTAATTTCATCGTTTCAATACACGAGAATTATAATTAACTAATTAGGCACAATTAACTGAAGAACAAAGAGAGTTAAATTGTTACAATATCATTTTTTGCCCGACAGCTGCTTGTACAACTTGGGCACGTAGTCGTCATACTGTGCCTGGAAGAAGTTACCGACCAGGCAGTTGCCCAGCTTGTACTTTGCTGTAAATTTGGCAGTGCTGAATTTTCCGCGCCTATCACCGCTCGTCTTGGGTATACGGGGCTCATTGCAGGACAGCTTTTGCGGCTGTTTGAATACTAGGAAGACATAGCGATGGAGGCCAGTTCCTTGTGGCGGACCAGATCCCACATATGCTGTAAGCACATCGCCTTTGTCAACCTGGTTGCCGGGCACATTGACCACCAGCCAGTGATGCCACTCCCGGAACTTTGGCTCCTTGCGACTAGGAGCATCCGGATCTGTTAACAAGACTGTGTACAGTGCATCTGGCTCTGTTGTCCAGTCAAGTTGCGGTACACTTTTGACCTGTGTGGGAGTCAACTCATTGCCACCGTGCACCTCCAGGCCACCCGAGTAGGTTACCTACGTAGGCAATGAACGTGGAGCAGAGGCAGCTGGTTGTGTAATGGACAATAGTGCCTACCTTGAGCAGGTTCTGTGGTGCCACCTCTAGTATGTCCGGTATGATCTTGTGCTTCACGAAGAGCTCAGACGGATCAGCCATGATTGAGCATGGAATTGTATGTACTCGCTAGAGATTTGATATGAAATCCGACATGTAAGGCTAAATTGATTGAACCAAAACACAAACACAGTTTAAATCGTTTAGTGAGGTTGACATTTAACTTATGTAAGACTAATGGCTGAAAATTGTTTACAGTGTAGGTTGTTGTATTGCCAATAAGCCGGAATCGTAGCGTAGCTACATATTTTAATTTATGCATTTCTTTGGCAATCTCCAACTGGCCCAAACCGGCCCATTCACTTTAGCTGTCTTTCAAGATTACCTAAATTGCCAATTATTTAATCTGGCCCTGAAATATGGTCTTGTGCAGAGCTGACACATCTTTGCTCCAGATGCTTGTAAAGAAATTGCCAGCCAATGGAATTCCTAGCTTATAACGTTCCAAAAACTCCTTGGTGTTGAACTTAATTCTGCCCTCATCGTTTTGTTGGGGCAGCTTCTCGAAATCAAATTGTGTAAAATCGTGTTGCTTGAAGAGCAGCAGGACATATCGATGCAGTTCTGTATCCTGGAGCGGCATGGCGCCCACGTAGGCGGCACGGACATCGCCGAGTTGCAGTTGATTGCCTGGTATGTTGACCACCAGCCAGTGCAAATACTCCTTGAACTTGGGATACTTTCTACTGGGCACATCCGGATCGACCATCAGCAGGGTGTAGTAGGTATCCTTGTTGGCAATCCATTTAACAGAGGGCAAATCACGCACCTGCATGGGTTGCAGCTCAACTCCGCGATCAGCGCGAATGTTTCCATTGTAGGTGACCTGGTAACCCAAAAGAGATTCAGTTACATCATTCCAGCTGATCTCAGCTTACTTACATTGAGAAACTCTTGAGGACCAGTTTCAATGACATCCGGTATAATATCCAAGTGCCTCATAAACTTGGACACTTCTGTCTCCGCTGGGTGGTCGTAGTCCGCCAAGACGCACTGGCTCATCCAGAGGCCCAGACAGAGCAAGCTCAAGCACTTGGTCCACATTTCAATTTAAGCATCCAACTGGCGAGTGATTGGCTTTGTCAGCGTCTTAAGTAGCTCACCGCAGACCAGTCCAAAAACCGGCTGTCTAGGTCTAGGTCTGGTTGCGAGTTTGCTCAGTTAAAACAGCTGTTTGCTTTCGAGCCATGGCTAAATGATACTGTTGATTAGAAGACTGCTGTTACCCTTTCATTGCATTATTATACCCTGTTTTATTTCACAACATAAAGTACTTTCCGTGCGACAAATCGTTTTGTACTACGGAAATTGCGTGACTTGGGGCGGACTGAAAAAAGTTAGTTACTCCGTTTAGTAGAAAACTGTGTAGGAAATTGTCGCTTATTAGCCAAACATGCAAATCAAGAGTTCGCACTGCCTGCTAAATTTTCAACACTCACTTTGATTGACATGCGATGAGTTGATTGAATACATGAATGATAAGAGCTTTCTATTAAAATCTTGTCAATCTTTTGTAATTAAACGGAACTCTAAGACTACTATCATAATAATAAATTAATGTTTTTATAATACTCCAAGTATCTGAGGGAATAGCGTACTTGTAACTGGGTCAAAGTATTAGATAGTCAAAAAAATTGAGATACCAAAAATAATCTCCAATATTTCTAATCGATATCAATAAAAGGGTATCCAAACTAGTACTGTATCTGTATGACATTGTTATACATAGGTAGCTCTGATCGTGATTATGTCAAGTCTAACAGCACCATTATTAAGTGAACTGGAGAACGTTCACCATTCGAGTAATAAAAGACTGTGATTAATTTCAATTTAATTTAAATTTTTGCAATTTTTAATAAATTAAATAAATAAGTTGAATTAAGTAGCTTGTTCTTAGTCGATTTCTGTACGAGATAGACGTTAGCGGGAAAATGCGGATAGAGAGGAGGCAAAGCAATAAAGGATAGTCGATAGTGAAAGCTCTGGGGAAACTCTGGAAAAATGTGTGGAGTATAGAGAATGGCTAAAAATCGCGCGCTTAAACTTAAGAACTAAATATATGGCCTAGGCATGTTCCGGTTCCATTTGGTCTGCTTACTCCGAGTGCCACGCCCCTTTCGGTTGAAAAGGAGTTGGGACACTCAGTTCCTTGGTATGTACATTAACAACGGCAATGCGAGTGCTTGGCGCCCAATCTAAGAAGAGGAGCTGTAGCTGGACGAGGTGCCCGATGAGGGGGACGACGACGAGGAGTATGACGAAGAGCTGCTGGGATGGTATGAGCTATAGGCCAGATTCTGCGAGTCCCAGCGGGCATATGGGCCACCGCTCATTGGCTCCCAGCTGCTGGGATCGTAGGAGGAGGCCGTGGTGCTGGGCACACCGTATTCAGCGGCTGGCATGGGAGCTGGCATGGGCACCATGTTCATCTTCATGCCGCCCAATTTCTGGATCAGATTGTAGATGAGAAAGCCGAGCACCAGCTTAATGGCAATCTTGGACAAGATCAAAGCCTTGGTGGCCTTCAAACTGACCAGGGCCAGCAGAATTGGCATGACAACCTTCAGTTTGAACTTCATGAGCAAGAGAAGAGGCAGGAAGAGTTTGTCCTTGTTCTTCTTCTCAGCACGGCCTACAGATAATTTAACAATAATTGGTTAGATGACAAACTTTGTGATTCAAACTGAGATGGGAACACACCTTCCTCTTTGGGCAGCTCCAAATCGAAACCGCGATCAGAACGATAAGTCATCACGGAGCTGGCAAAGAATGTCTCGGGCAGCTGGACACGCACCTCGTTGGTGCGGAGAATGCGGGCTAGACGATCCACGATGACCTTGTCGATGACATCATCATCGAAGGCACGACCACTGACTTCCTCCTCCACATTAGCGACCGTGTCCAGATAGGTCAGCACCTTCTCCTTCAGGCAATGCATGGCATTGGCATGGAAGCACTTATCCACAATTGTCGAGATTAGCTCATCGGAGCTGTGAATGCGGGGTGTGACCGCATTATCGATGGCAGCTCCCTGAACAGATGACGCCAGCAGCAGCAAACAACCGAACGCGATAAAGGACGTGAAACGGAATGCCATTTTCATGTATTTATTGTTTAGATACTGAAGATACTAAAGATACTGATAGTTGATCTATCCACTTGATTTATACACTACCAGAGCGCGTAGTGTTCACTGTGATGCCGATGCGACGACAATGTTGAACAATTGTGCGAGTACCGACGATTTTATACTGCCGCTCCTCGGACTCCAAGAGACTGAGACAGTGACCAATGCATTCCAAGTTTTGGAGCGCACAATTTTGGACAGCTACGAATTGAGTGACGAAAGCCACAAGCCGAACCTTAGCCAACTTACTTCGGAGTCTCAAAAGTTTTTCACTAAACTCTTGTGTCGGCTTTTGATATCTGGGTTGCCTGCCTGCCTGCCTGCTTGCCTGACCTGCTCGGCTCCCTAACAACGAGCTAGTTTACGCTTGTCGCAAGCTTTCTCGCTTTCCATATCGGAGACACCCCCACCTCGATGGTCCGAGTTGCATTATCGACACATCGATGTCCGATGAAAATAACTTTTGTTTCCAATTAGTATGCAGCCCCTCAACTCTTACGCGAACACAAGAAAGCCAGACCCAAGTCTGCCCTCAGCAGACCCAGGTACAGGGCACGTACATTTTTCAGCGTATTGTGTCAAATTTCGATACAAGAAATCAGTACGGAACTCGTCTACGCTTTGGTATTGGCCATTGGCTTGGATTAGGCCATTTGTTTTGTATACTCGTATGCGGAACTTAATATTATTTGCCATGTTTCTTGAGATTACGAAACTGATTTTTGCTTTTATTTGTGACATATATTTTTTCGACACGATTTAGTTACAGAATATGATATTCCACACCAAAAGTCGCCGACTTTTAATGTGGGTCAGTTAAAGATAAAAATTGGAATAATTGTAATAAAATGGTGGCAACAACAAATATGTATTACTACAACAGGACATTGTCAGTTAAGGTTTCCTTAATATCTTCACATTTCAATTTATTCATTTCTTGGTTTTCCGTAATGAAGGAAGCAACTATAAATTTACATTTGTCAAATCAGCTGAAAGCATTCGAGTCAAAAATATAAAGTGAAGAAAAGCTCAACTTCTGGTATTTGGATTATTTTAGAATTCAATGAATTTACATTAGTTTAGAACGGGCAACCAGTATAAAATGATTAAAAAGGATACATATTTTAATAGTGGAAAGAAAAATTTAGTTTCAAAATATTGTCGCTCAAAATGCATATAAATGTATATTCTTAAATATTCCATATAACTTTAAGAGAAGTACAAAGTGGTTGTAGATAATCTCACACCAATTTAACATTTTGGTGATTTTTATTTTGATAAATTTGAATTTTGCCAAATGATTTATATATTATTAATAAATTAATAAATTTTACAAATGTTGTATTTGAAATGTAATGTGTTGAAATATTGTAAATAAGAAGAAAAACCATTCCTTATTCTTTTGGAAGAGCCCATCAAACATGAAATAAGTTTACTACGGAAACGAATCCGTGTTGAATCCGAATTGAATGTAAAATTTAACTTGTCCAAATTATAATTTTTCCGAATGTAGTTATCTCAATATTTCAAGTATTTAGGACTGGTTAATATCCCGTCTGATTAATTTATCCAATTTTATTTTGTCAAAACGGATATACAAATTTTCTTACAAATCGCAGGCAAATCTCAAATTGTTGACACTTCGAGTAGATTACCTAACTGATATTGATACTGTGAATAATGCAACAGGTGTCGTCGTTGTTGGCGTCACACGATCTGTTATCACCCAATAAAAGAAATTTTCAACGTCTTCATGTTTATTTCACAAGCGCCACACATTACTCAAATCGTGCCAAAATAAAAATGTCGAAAACAAAAACTAAACCATCAAAAACAACGAAAATAAAAAATTTAAATAAATATATTATATTAAAAGAAACCGACAGCATATAATACATTTTCATATGTTCGTGTTTCTGAGCATCGTCCTCCTGATTACCAAATTGTTATGAAAGTGACGCAATTATTCAAGTTGATTTTGCTGCCTTCCCATTATCCTCAACCATTATCTTAGATCTAGGACGCTTCCTTTTGTACCAAAGAGACCCTATTATTGGCCATTGGAATGCGATTACACCAAATATGCATATAAGTATTTATTTACTGTGGCCTTGTCCTGGTCCAAAGACACAATTTGATTGCCTTTTAATGGAAATTCAGATGCGGTCAAATGCGTCACAGAATTTGAGGCATTCGAGCGCATTTAAGATGCTGGCTGGGAATGAAAATATAGGAACTGACGGTCCAGGGATTTAGTTTTTAAACTGTGCCTTGGGGTTTGGCATTGCTTAAGGTTCAGTGCATGTCGTTGACAAGATAAACTCCTCGTTTCGCAGTTCACGCCCTCGATAAGAATATACGTACTTAAAGACTTTCACTCTCGCCTTGGCTCGATTCGTGGGTATCGTCAACTTTCGCGCAAGTGAAACCCAGAAGCTTTAAAATTAAAATTGTACACTGTTCATCATTTTAATCGACTATACAACTGAGGGCCGAGTTGTATCGCATTTGACTGGAATATTTAATTAGATTGTGAGCTGAAGAATTTGAGGCGCTTAAATTTGGCTAATTAGGACACCCAAGTGATGGCTTATGAATATTTTAGGCGCAGTAAAAATGTTCATCCCTCATCAGCAAGTCGATCTATTAGCATCCAATTGCCGTTAAGAGCAACTATTTTTTTAAGGCGGCTCAACAGAGTCGACCAAGTTAATTACACGGCACCAGGAAATGAACTCACGTGAAGTAGGAAATGAATGAAGTTATAATGAATTTTAAATGAATTGCATTCATTTATTGATTTTATTAAAATTCAAAAGGCATTTTTGCGTTCTTTTGCATGTCATTTTATTTGATTTGTTTTTTAGCTTTTTTCAATAAATAATAAATAATAAGTTATTATAAGTAGGGTCTAAAGAATGCAGGACAGCCTCGCTCTCATTTTCTATTGTTCTTCATGTTGTCCACCATTCGTCATTTGGGATGCTCCAAGTCACAAAAATCTTTTAACAATTAACAAATCATTTTGTGCTTTGTTCGCGATGTTGTTGTGTTTTGTTTTTGGTTTAGGACTTAGGCATAGGCCTTATATGCCAGGTTCTGGGCCATTTGCTGGGGTTGCTCCACAACGGGAGCGGGGACAGCGCCAAAAGTGCGACCGTCCCACGGGCCATGGGCGGTGATGTGTGCGGTGTGATGATGATCATGGGCAATCTAGGAAAAAGGAAAGGTATATAATGTTGAAGAGGATTAAAATCGGAACGATTACATGAAATAGAAATAATTTGATGTCACAATTGGAAGCGGTGGTGGTTTTAGGGGTGAGTGTGGTGGTTTTGGGGGTTTTTTGGGCGTGGGTATTAACTCGACTTACCCAGCGCGCGACTTCTGGGAATGTATACATACGTGAATGTGAAGCATTTTAAAAGGAATTGTTACTATTTTACCCGTCGCCCTCTTAACTCACAACTCACTAACGCCCTCTAATTACCACATCCCGCGAATGCCTAAAAGACAACAGAGATGTGTTTTAATAATTGATGTGGCTTACCTTTTTGCACAATTGGAAAATGGCCAAACCAACCGAGACAATGAAGGAGAAGAAGCCCAGGGCGAGTGCATTGAAAGCCTTGATCTTCAGTATGCCAATGGCCATGGGAATGATGGTGATGGATTTCAACAGAATCAGCACCAGAATGGGCATGGCCAGCTTGCGGAGACGGTTCTTCTTGCCTGTTCGCGATGCGAATGCATAGTTGAGTTATATGTTCGATTGGAGCGATTGCAATAACCCACCCTTCTTGAAGATGTTGCCCTTCTTACCCCTGGCTTCGGTATCGGCAACATCGTCGTTGTTCAGCTGCAGGTTCAAGCTCATCTCGTCATTGGCCAAATTGCGTGCCGAGACGGTGATCTTGGCATCGGCCATGGGCAAGTTTACGCTAACATCGTGTCCCTTAATATAGTTCTCAATGGCATCCAGGAAGCCATCAGCGCTATTGGCGCGTGCCTCGCTAACAGGAGCTATCTCTTGGCCATTTGAGTGCACCTCCAGGTTGGACAGCTGTGAGTTGTAAGAGAGATGCGTTAGGATCAACTGAATGTCCACTTTAATGTGTTAATACTCTTACCGTGTAACTATCTTTGCTCATCACATTGTCCACAAAGCGCATGGCGCGCTCTTTGATACACGCCATCGAATCTTGGCCACTGACGCACTTGCTCTGCTCCTCGGCAATCAATCGCTGAAGCTGCTGTTGCTGCTGTGGTGTTGTGGCGGCATGTGCCATCGCCAGGGCTGCAACGCCAACAATAAGAAGGAGTAGTTTGGCCATTTTGTACTGTGCTTTAGTTATTGTATCGACGCTGGGCACACACAACTCTCCTCAATGCTGGCACAATTGAGTTTAATAATCGTTTTTCTATTGTTCACGATTTTTATACTTCCCAATGTTTTAACTCTCAAGTCGTCGCGAGTGCCGCGAATGCCCCTCGGCTTACATTACTGCGTCTGCTCGGGTGGCTTGTCGTACGCGACGGTACGCAACTCGGCCCAAAAGCAAAAGAAATAAGTAAAAAATGGCGGAAGAAGACATAAATGAAGCAGACACCGAAAGAGGCAGCCCAACATTGTATTGTTGTTGCTTACTGAGTGACTTTGTTGCTGTTGGCATACGGCTCGGCGCTTAGCGGCTTTGCCGTTGAGTGTGTGCGTGCCTAGATACCACGTGTCGTATACTTAATGCGGTTTTATTTCAAACGCGTGCCGGCTTTGTCTGGGCATCTAAGTTGTTGTTTTGTTGTTGCTCGTTGTCGATGTGCTACGTTTCATTAGGGAACTTATTGAGCTCTCAAATGCATTTCACTGCTAGAATATCAAAGGCCAATTTTCTACTAAATGGGTATTACTTATTTGTATGTCCAAAAACGACATCAAAAGCTATTGTTTTCTCTGAAAAAACTAATAATATATAAATAATAATCATAAAATGGAAAAGAGAAAGTCAGTGAGGTAGACAGATATGCACATGATGGGTAATGATTGTATTCCTTGTAATCTGTTAACTAGTGAGTCTCTTGCGGGTCTTAAAATAACCCAAAATATAGGCAACACTTTAAATAACAGCTCACAGTCATAATCCGTTCAATGATTGCTGAAAACTAGCCATTAAATTATCGCAACACATAATTTTATACAACGGCCTCACGCCAAATTGTGCAAGCAATTAATAAAGAAAACTGAAAATCATAATTAATAATAATAAAATATAAATTGGGATTGCTTAGCTGCCAAATTAAGCAACATTCGCAATGTCATGATGTCAATGCAAATGATATAGAAAGTGTTTTTCCTTGCGTACAGAAAGCGAAAGTGAAACGGAAGGTTCCCTTAACTCCTCCACTTCCCGCTTGCCTCCCTCGCACTCTCAAAGAAATGCACAGCTTACGCCGAAATCATGAGCTGAATTTCGATATATTCGCCATGCAACATGTGAATTATGAATTTCGTATATTGATTGCGCTTTTGGCTTGCCTCGAAAATAAATTTGATATCAGAGTGCGAGTATTTTGCTTATTTTTTTAACACTTCTCTTTGCTTTGTATAAAAGCCAAAGTTTCTCCATACATTGGCGCTTCATTTGCAATTCCGGCCGCATTTGTCGGAGTTTGAAGTCCGACATTTGCCACAGCTTTGCCAATGAAATTGGAAAACTTTTTTTTTAACATTTGAAATTGTTGCGTAGAAACGCCAATGATATCAGACAAGTGCATGTCGTTAAATATCAATGAAGTTTTTGCCATCGTTGAAAGCATGTTGCTGTTGTCATTGTTGTCACTGTTGTTGCAGTTATTGGCGCCAGCGCCATTTTGCATTGTTGCACGTGGCAGTTGTCACCGCGGAAACTTTCCCAATTGCCCGAGTGGGTGGCTCAATTTTGCCATGGACATTGATATTGAAAAAGAAAGATACACAATAAATGTTTTCAGCAAAAAAGCCAACAAGCAAATTGTTTTAATGCCACTTTCATAATGCAACAAAGTTGCCGGATATTGGGGATTTCTCTTACAGTCTTTAATGGCCTTATTGGGATTTATTTAAGAATCATTTAATGAAATGTTCTGAAATTGTTTCCGCTTTATTGATTTTCTTTGTGTATACCAAAAGCGTAGGTGTTCTTTGTACCTAAAAATACTTAACTATCAGCACAAATCCATTAAAAAATTCGGTTTGCCTTTTGGGTTCATGGGCTCATCTTGCGGTAATTTGCAGCTGAAACACTCAGGTTCTTATGGTCAACTTAACAGGCTGTTGGGTTAAGTGTGGCAGCAAAGATTAAGAGGGTTAGGGCAAGGCTAATCAGTGCATTAGAAAAGTTGCCAAAGTACCCTAATTAAGAGCCTGTTACATTTACAAAGGACTTCTCCACTTTTTAAGACCCAAAACTTTGCTCTCAATACCTTCAATTAGTCAAATGTCTTTAGCATACTTTTATTGCATAAATATTTACAGAAACGTCACGAAATTCCAGCTGGGTTCCATGTCTTCAATACATATTGCTTTTTCATTTTCTGTTATTCTCTTTTGTTTTTCTTTGACTTTCTTGTTTTTTGTTTTTGTACAATTCTCATAAATAAATAAATAATAAATAATAAATACGTAAAAACAACAAGCCTGCACGCGTTCCAACTACTTAAATATAGAACAAATAAATAAAGTCGAAGCATGTTCAATTTTGAAATCGGAATTGAATTGGATGGAATTAACGCCTCTTTTGGCTCGCATAGGCCATGTCCTGAGCGTCCTGTGGCTCTTGAGAGGAGCGAGCCCAAGCATGTGGATCCCAGGCGGGCGCTGGATGCTCCAAGTGCTCGATATGCTCCACAGGCAGATCGACATGGTGATCGATGTGATGCTCCAGATGATGATCAATGTGATGTGGTACAATGTGCTCAATGTGATGGGGCACCACATGCTCGATGTGATGTGGCACCACATGTTCAGCATGGTGGGGATAGTGCACCACTTCGTAGTTAACAATCTTGGGCTTGGCAATCTTGAAGATAACCAGAGCACCGGACAGCACCAGCGAGAGCAGACCTAGTGTCATTGCCTTCCAGGTTTTGAGTGCAATCAGGCCAAGAGCCAGGGGCATCAGAACTGTGGTCTTTAGCTTCAATCCCAGCAGGAAGGGCAACACGGCCTTGCGGATCATGCCGCGACCTGAATGAAGAGAACACTCGTTAAAGCTGACAATGACTATGTCACTTTTTACTCACCCTCGTTGGCAGTTGAAAGTGGCACAATGCCTCCCTGGGTGAGTGGATTCTCCATGAGGAAGTCGGGCACCAAAGAGCGCGCCTCGGAGCTGCGGAAGTATTCAGGTGCCTGAATCCTCAGAGCATGGCTGCCCAAGTAGCTGTCGATGTTGTCGAACATCTGTTGATCGGGATTAAGGGAACGGGATGAGGGGCTGGCAACTGACTCCGAGGTGCGCACAACGGACAGACGTTCAGTTAGCTTCACTTCCGGCTGCTGCAGTGCCACGTTGAACCAATGGAGTGCTTTGGGACGCACGCAAGAGATGCTGAGATCCTTGAGGCAGCCATGGTACATGTCCAAGGCCAGCTGCGTCGCAGACTGAGGTACCTGGGATTGGGTGGGCGCGCCCTGAACGGCGGCCAGCGTCGTCATAGCGACGATTAGCCAGAAGTAGCCCTGCATCCTTGCACTTTCACTTATGTGGTGGGCACTAGGTAATCTAAGTATTCAAATCCAAGCTAGCTTCTGATCGGTGCGCACGCTTTGGCGACTCAATGGGTTATGCAAATGTCGCCCGGGCAACGCATTGTTTTTATACGTCAGTACTTTGTTAATTGAATTGCGTATGCGGCGTACGCGCGTCTCATTGCTCGTTTCGCTTTGGCTCCCTGATTTAGCGACCATTGCGCTTTGTTGTCAAAGTCATGGAAAGCGCAAGTTGCGGAGTTTCACCTTTGTGCAGCAATGGTCTTGGTCTCTTCTGTGGGTTCTACGGATTCCTTTTAGGTATATTGACTCAGCTGTAGGCTTTATGGGCACGATTCCATCTTTGGGCCTGTTCGTGGTTTAATCATTTGCTTCTAAGTATAAAACTTACCATATATCATGCCGCACATAATTGAAAGTTATTTTATGGCTTCTACGCTTCGATGGTGTCGTAAAACCAACGGTCTGAGCTTCCAATCAGTGTGCGTGCCTGGCAACTCAATTAGAATACGATACGAGTGGACAGTGGTCAAGTGGATGAGGCCGTATCTTTAGCTCTGACACGATGCATTACCAAAAGGCCAGTTGTAAAGCCAACCAAATGCACTTGCAGACGCGACACATCAAATCAATTTGATGGGTATTCAACTCGACAAATAGTAAGCCCTCATGACTACGATGTTCTCAGGTGAAAGGGTTGCTACATTTTTAAGCCATTTAAATAGATTTCCAAATTTTTTAATTTAATTATTAATTTTTAATATAATTTTTAGTTTAATTTTTATTTTAATTTTTTTTTAAACTTAATTTTCTTTTTGCCATTGCTTTTAGTCGTGTATAAATAAATAAAAATAAACAATTAATGAACTCATATTACTCATACGCCTCGAAGCTTGTGATTTAAATAAACCAAATACATTAATACCATTAAATGAGGAGAGATAAAATCAAGTGAGTTCAGAAGTTGTGGTAATATTCAGTAAATGTCTTTAATAAACCGGATTACTTTTTGCCTTTTCCATAATTTATTCCTTTAATTATCATTATGAAATCCATGTTGTGTAATCAATTCATTCTACGCCCACACAATACACATTTACATATAAAATTACTGCTCATCATCCATTGCCAGGAACTTGTCAAATATCTATTGCCAAATGCTCTATCTTGACGCTTAGAAAACGCTTGTCAGCATCCACTTATTAACAAATTAAATGACCATAAAAATCTATCTACATTTTCGTATCAAAATTCTTCTCTATATTAATATTTGATAGAAGTACCGTCTCAAGCGTTTATTCTTAAACTGCCACCTATAGGGTATGAGAATGTCGTGACTACCTCAAGTGATTGTTGCTTATCTACGATTTCTTAAATTCTTCAATAAATTTGATATATGTATGATTCGTATAACTGAAATATAATCGGTGGGCCCGAGCTTAGGCCAAGCCCTGTGCTCGGAAAAATGTGACAAATGTGTTGGACTGAGGGCGGGGTTGTCTATAAGCTGGAATGAATCCAAATACTTTTACTGCTGTGGCATTTAATGAGCCGCCATTTTGGCAATTGGTGTTTTGATGTCAATGCAGTATCACCTAAAATATTTTCTTGTGCTTTTGTTTCCGTCTTTCTTGTTGATTATTTCTTTTTTGTTGCTTCTTTTTGTTTTCAGAATAATTTACGTTTGCACCCTCTGCAATATGGGCAAAAGTGAAAGCTCTGCCCTTTGCGTGCTAATTGCGCTCAGAATTTATATATATTTCTCCCATTCTATTTGAGTCCCTTTTAAGACATCAAAGCATGCACACAGAAATGTCAATAGGTTTGCTAATAAATATATTTATGCAAATGAATTCCTGTTCATTCCGACATCAGCTTATTTCTACGACAATTGGCCACATGCTGCTCTTACTGCCCTTGAAGTTTTGATTTATGCAGAGACAGTCATTCTTATTACGTATACGCTCCGTATGAGTGATTTCACAGCATGTTAAATTCCATAAAAAGGCAAAAATAAACATCATTTGAATACATATATTCGATATAAACACATATATTTCATTGGAAAATTTTAATGAGTTTTCCAGAGCATAAGGAAAGAATTACAGAATTTATTTGATTTATTTTTCTCTGTTTATTTACTTTGCATACACTTGGTCATTCTGTGGTTTGCTGGTTCCATTCTTTAATTAATACAATGCGTGACTTATTGTTTATTGTAATTTTATTTTTGCAGGGTACAAAATCAACAGTATTTTTACTGTTAATCAACAGTATTTCTATGATCTAATTTATTGAATATTATTTAATTTTAAGCCCACGACTGACAGTCTGCCAATTAATAAAAATCCTGATTTCATTATGTTGTGCATTTTGTCGTGCATTTCTTGTTGTAAACGCAGATGCATTTTTATAACAAGCTTGCAGCATTAATGTAAAATTGAAATGTTAATATCTGTGTAAATTGTCAGTATAAGTATTGGAAGAGTTTCAACAAAATCAGAATAAATATTAATTGGGCTATTATGTGGTCCTCAGTTTACATTACATTCGATGCTTACAGTTAAAAAACACTTTAATTGTACAATTCGTTAAAAAGTAAAATAAATAAATAAATAAAAGTTAACAAATAATTTATGTTTAAAATATTCGCATATTCACAGTTCGATTTAACAAGGAAATGTTGACTCAAAAAAATTGCTCGTACTCAAAGCGGCCCTCAATTGTTGCCCTCAATTAATCGTAATCATTTTGTCTGCATATTGCACTGTGGATAGAGGTTTTGGCAATCTTTTTGCTCCTGCCCATCTCGGGCTGCCTGTATAAGCCGGTAAAAGCGACGCACTGCCTCATTGGCATGCGTGACGGGTTCCAGTTCGTTGGTGTCTCTGCAATAGACCAAAAATACAAAATGATGTTATTTAATTAATTTTAAGAGCAGCTGACTCCACTGACGAGTGCGAGCATTGCAAACTCTGACAGGAACTGAGTTAATTAACTTTGCCATTACAGTTGCCGCATTATAACAAAACTTTCGTATATCCTTGATAAAGCAACTTTCGCTTACGTGGTGAGTGTTCTTTGTGTGCGTGGCAGACAACTCCCACCTCTCATAAAATCTTCTTGCCAGTCTTTGGGATTTCCCTGACTGCAAACGGCTTTTGGCTTTTGGAGTTTGACGTCTTAACAGATGCTTAAACTCAATTTGTAGGTGGGATATTAAACAAACCCGCCAGCAATTTCAGACATCTCTGTAATAAAGCTAATGGATTTTCTACATCCAACGTTATGTGGATATAGTAACATTTCTACTTTCCTCTCTCTCTCTCTATTCTCCCAGCGGACGATGTTTGTAACACAATTTTCACTTTATTTCATTTAACGAGTTGTTAAAACTATGATCAATAATTTGCGAAATAAATTCACTTTATAAGTGAACGTTTCATGTATAATTTTAATACTATACATTTCCTTTAAACTATTAAAATGTTGACACAATTTAATAATTTAGTTATGTCGGATATTCAAATAAATGCATTGACATATTTCATAAAATGAATAAAGCCACTCAATGTAACAAATGTATTCAAAATTCCAGAATGTGTAACATCAGGCATTGTTGGACAATAGCTTTTTACTTTCATGGAAACATGCAGAGAGCTTTTCTTATTTTAACTCAGCTTTTCATTCTGATTATGGATATGTGTATGTTTTATGTGAAAGTTTTATTATATAAAATACATACTTGAAAATATCTTGGCAATTATAATTAATACTTGATTTTCGAATAGTTGTGTGTCAAGTGACAGTAGACTAATTGAATAATTTATAGAAGTTGAAATTAATAGTTACTGAAGAGCGTTTGATTCGCATTTAGTCGAGGACTTCTTTCAAGCTCAACAACCTGATCTGTAAATTCTGTATTAAAAAGATAAGCAATTTCAGTGACTGTTTTGAGAGTTATCACCAATTATTAATCAAAAGCATATTAATTAATTTTCCGCTCAAGGTTAAAGTTGAGGCCATTGTTTTCTTTGCTCATCTCGGCTCTTTATCGCTGCCTTAATTCTGTGGACTAGTCTTCTATTGCTTGAATCCTTAAGGGAATCCTTGAGCGCACATGAGGCATTTAATTAATGATGTGTCATTTACATAAACTGTGATAAATCACACAATACGCATACGCCACCTTAGCCGAGTTACCCTAAAAGTCTGCAACAATATCTCCGCTGTCAGTCACAATTTCATATTTTTTCTGGAATGTCAACAAACCTATCAAAGTTATGGTGACGATGTCTCGCAATTTTACGACCATTGTCTACACCATGTGCAGCCACAAGGAAGAACTTTTCACAAAACAATGCTAACTTCGAGGAATTGTGCAACAACAAAGACAAAGGCAAAGAAAAGGTAACAGAATGTCCTAGACGAGTGCGGTCAATTCTACAAGGAACCTAATTAAATCTACATTCTATTGGAGAGTACTTTAATGTCCAAAGACAATCAATTTAAGATGCGCAAATATTTGAATTTCATATTCAGTGAATATCGAGAATTGTTTAGCATTTGAAGTGCAAAACCTGGTAGATAGTTATACAAATTGTTAATGTATTTGTCGTGTTGCAATACGCATGAGTGAACTGCAGTTGGCGACTGACCGTCGGCAGAGCGTCAGTCAATTATGAAATTGCTTTGCGTGGGTGCCATCAGTTGACGCGCTCTTTGACGCTGTAGGCTTTTCTTTTCACTTGGCTGCCCATGTGCAGTTTGCAGTGTACAACATGCAACATGCAACATGCAACATGTAACATGCAGTTCAATTGGCAGACAGAAGATGAAAGATGAGCCCTGTGACAAATGACTCACATGCATAAATAAACTCGTATGTGCTCATACTGTCACTTTCTTCATTCTCGCTTCACGCTCTTGCCCATTTATTGAAAAGTCTTGTAAGCGGCGTTTTTCATTTTCCGTTTTCACCTGGAGAAAATGCTTGAGCATACTGAATGTTTCAAGAATTTGACATGGCGTGACATTTCCTGACATTACAATTTGGAATTCTGTGTGTAACTATTAGAGCATTAAATGGTTCAAAGATCCAAATGCATTTATAACACTACGCTTAATTACAAGCGGCTTCGTTGGGCAACTAAACCAAATCACAGCCCAAGCCAAGTTGACAAACTAATGTTAATACATACCGACTGAGCTCAGCGGATATAAAGTTGCTGTGCGGACTGTAAGTAGCCGGATCCTTGTACATGTTGCATACGATGCGCTCCTTGCAGAGATCATTCTTTACACCCAGCTGCTCTATGATTTTATCGATCTTAAGCAATATCGGACTGTAGAATGGATCGTAGTTAAGTGGATACAGTGGCTATGAAAAAGAACAATTAATATTAGCAATGCGACCATATTTTGCTTCATTATATCGACTTTCGAACCTGTCCATCCTGCACAAATGGCTGATGTTCCAGAATCTGTTGTTGTTGTTGAATCAAGCGCTGTTCAGCCTGAATTCGTATGGCCTCCTTCAGCTGTGCTGCCAACAATGGCTGTTCAAATGAGAAGGTATGATAAATAAACAATTAAACAATTCAAATATTCTCTTAAACTTAAAAATTATCAGCTTGAAATATTGTATTCAATATGTGTACAACTAATTTAATTAATTGGTTACATGCCTATACCAAAAGTCTTAGAGAAGTTACCAAAAGTCTTAGAGAAGTTAAAATAGCTTAATAATACTTAAGTATAAAGTGCAATGCAAGTTCTCATTAAATCAGCTTCAACGTGATTTAATAGAATTAACGAGTTCAAAACTCAATGGACAACCCTCGAAGATCGCTGGCCGATGTGTAAGAGCCGTTGGCATACTTTCTTAACGCACTGTTGCCTTTATCATCATCAGTGTCAACCATGTCCCAACCTAAGCAGCGTTTCGAAATATGAACTCATTTAATTAAGCCCAACAGCAAGTGATTTTGCAATTTACATGCCTCTACCTTGGCCATGGCAAAGTGCATTTTAATTATGGCTTAGTTAACATGGTAAGGTTTTGTTGTGCGGCTGTTGTTGATTTTGGCTCACATGAGTACTCTTGGCACTTGGGCACTTGAAAGTGAAAACAGCTAGTGACCCAGTGCAGTGCCAAAGGAAAATATGTGCCCAACACTTTACCAACCGCACGACAATGCAATTTGCAATTTTCCAGACACTGTTAAAGAGACACTAAACAGTCAAACAAATAAATAGTAATAACTAAGAAAAACCTATTTAAGCTTAAAGAAAACTGTCAATATTTCCACCCATGAGCTAGTCTAGACGTCTATTTACGATACAATGGCTTAAAGTGAAAATGCAGCTGCTTGATTGATTATGTTATTTTACATGGGCTACTGAAAATGTTTACTGTGTCTTGAACTTGGACTAAGGGGGAAAACCATCATATGTCAATAAATATTTATAGGCTTATACTAGCTATGCAATCAGGTAAGACAAGCATGTGAATAGTCCAAGTATCTCGTAGTGTTCATCAAATGTAGCTTTATGCCAACTTATTGACACACATGCTTTTACGTGTTCTGTGGCTTTTAAATACTCACCGACAGCTGAGGCTCCTGTTGTTGTTGTTGTTGTTGTTGTTGCTGGTGTTGGTTGCTGTTGCGGGACGGCTCGTATTGGGCAGCAATTTGAGCAGCTGTTGGCCCGGATCCGACATTCTGTCGAATGGGTCCTGGTGCATAAACAGGACTATGTTGTGAGAAGGATGGCCTTGAGCTGAGAATGGTGTTAGATATGAAAACGTTAGTTAAATGCAAATTGAAATTGTTTAACAACCGAACAACCTTCTAATTGTCCATGCACCAAAAATATACATCAGAATATGAGATTATTCTGTTGTTGTGCTCTCATTTAAATTAAAATTTGAACCATTGTTAGTTCGTTAGATAAGATCTTAGGCAATTTTAGAGTTTATATACTCAGTTTAGTGTGCAAAGAATATAAGCATATGTATGTGTTAGTTAGCTTGTGTATTTGTGTGAGTTTGTTGTGCATTTTATGCTAAGCGTAGGCTGTGAATCTGGGCATTTGATACCTTTGTTCGTCCAGACTTTGTAATTTGTTTAAACTGTGACTAGTGCCATGCGGTTTTTGATAACCAAATTGATGTTGTTGATTTTGATGTTGATGTTGTTGGTGTGGATGTTGCTGGTGTTGATGTGTGGGCGGCCTTTGTTGTTGGGTGACAGGCCAAGTTTGCGGCTGTTGCTGTTGCTGTTGCTGTGGAGCCGTTGGCTGTTGTTGATGTTGATGTTGTTTTGCGTAACTCTGTGTTGTGCCCAAGCCCCAGGTATGCAACTCATTTGCATCATTTGTGTGAGGTTTAAAGAAATGCGCATTATCCTCAACGTGTGCAGCGCGATTAATATCGCCTATGTATCTATTTGTGATGAAGATAGTCGTGTTTTTTTTTGCATGTGATGTACAAGTACATATGTGTTAAAGACAGACATTGAAAGACAAATACACATACACAAAATACTTTAAATGCTGTGCTACAACTTACTCAGAGCCTAATCCTGGACCGCTGTTCTCCCAAGCGCCCTCGAAGTGCTCATGACCTGGCCCAGGTCCATAAGTCTCATGCACGGGTGCGCCGTGCAGGAATGCCGAAGGATGTCCCTTGGGTGGATGTGTGTATATGATTTCCGGCACTGAATGATGCTCACCACTGTGCCATGGTGGCACAACCTTTAAATAGGGACAGGACAGTATTAAATTTAGATCTTAAGTTTCACTTACATAAGAAATGTGACATTCTTATTATTTTTTTATGTACTTTTTGGGAGTTTTTTCTTTGGCGACTCGAGTGCTCTTTGTTATTATATGCTTATAGCTATTTTTAGCCCGCATTCGATGAGTGTTTGAGCTTGATTCCAACACAGTTCAATGACTGTTAAATAGTCGTAAATAATAAATACGCGTTCGTTTTTGCTGTGCTATCTATGTGTGTGACAAAAAAAAGACACCAGACAGTGTGCAGTTCAATGGCTCTTATAAGAATGAAGAACTGAACTGAACTGAAACTATAATATTGCTGATTTATGGTAGAGGATATCATTGACTAGACATAGAGTGTATGTGTGTATAATTTAATTTGTAGACAATGCATATTTCTTAAGAAATTAATAAAGTTGAACACAAAATGAATTTAGATCGGATTCGATATTTGAAAAAATCTCGGTTCAATAGCTTTTATCGAAATGTAGAACTAAACTGAATCTAAAATATGGCTAATTTATGGTAGAGGATATCATTGACTAGACATAGAGTATATGTGTGTATAATTAATTAATGAACAATGCAAATCTCTTAAGAAGTTAGTAAAGCTTTATACAATATTAATGTATTTTGGATTGTATATTTTCAATTATATCCGTTTCAAGTGAAGAGTATTTACTGTGCTGTTCTTTATTTACTGTTCAATTTATAGCTATGCTTCGCTTTCAGCTGCTTCACGTGGATGCCAAAGGACTCAACTTTTAACAACTCTCAGAAGTCAAAAAAAAAAAAAGAGAAAAAATATGGTGACAATTTTGGCACTTCACTAACAGATGACATGCGTTTCAAGTTTCGACAGCAAAGTGAGTGAAATGATGAGATACGTGTATGTACTCGTATCTTGTTGCTGCTCTGTAATATACGCATGAGACATGATTTAATTTATGGTTGACAGTTGGCTTATTGCGGAGCTTAACTCAAATATACACTTTGTGCTTAAAGGCAAATGCTGCCAATGCTTGTAAAAAATATGAATTACATTTTACTGCAAAGTCTTTCCGTTGGATATTGAGTTTATGAAGCTCATTGAATTTCTCTTCCCTAATTTTACTGCATATTCCATTTGCATTCCGTTAGAGATTTTATTGTTTTATCAATTTACAAACTTGTATAAACTGGTTTAGCCAAACGATATTGACCCGCACCTACTTTAAGCTGTATCTATTGAGGTTATTTGACTGATCAATATTTAGCCGTTTACGTATAGCTTCCAGCTGTTGACTAAGTCTAAAGCAAGCGTTGGCTTTAATTTTATCCAGTCGAAAGCATATGAATACAGTCTTGTTTATCTGCAGAGCTTAGGCAAAATACGCGCCAAGAGCTGCAATTATCTTGGGCTGTTGTCATTGGCAGTGCGACGACACCCAAAATGCTCGTACTTATGCTCATATTTATATGTATATTCACAAGTGAATATTTCATAAATATCAGCAAGGATGTGCAGTATTGTGAGTTCGAGTGGCGTCTGTTTGTGAGTGGGAGTCTAATCTCTAATCCTTGTGAGCGACAGCATTTATTTCGAGCAATGTACAAATGAGAGGATTCAATTTGATGGAATGTTAAGTTGTTATCCCAACGGAATTCGCACATCTTTAAGCTTAAGGCAGTGTCTGCATATTTTCTGAGCGTTTTTGTGGCGAAATTCAATTAGCCAAAATTCAGTTTCTGTACATTACACATACGCCATGTTTTTTGTTGTTTATTTTTTAATTACCTTTTATGAAATGAATGGCCAAGTGACAATACATCTAGTAAAATTATGGGCGTGTGTGGCATAAATAAGAAAAAAGAAGCACGCTGACAAATACAGAAAGAAAGACAAGCAGACTGACAGACAGACAGGCAGAAAAAGAAATTCAGCCTCTTTGGGTTTTAATGAAATTCTTCACGCTGCTCGTTGACATTTTAACGAAAACAAAAAATCAAATCCGTGCGCAGCAAAATAATAAGAAAAGAAACGATAAAAGTGACAAAGAGATAGAGAGATAGAGAGAAACATAGAGAGAGGTAGATATCTTGAGAGTGGGAGAGTGGACGAGATAGAAAACTATTTCTTTATACTGTATACATACCGTGTGATGATGGTTGATCAAATGATGGTGATGATGGTACTTGGTGCCGTGATAGGACTGCTGATAGTAAGAGCACAGCTTGAACAGATGCGACAATGCGGGGAAAAGGAAGAGCAGGAACTTCAGTAGCAATTTTTTGGCTGCACCGACTCCAATGATTATTGGAAGTAACCAGAATAACTTGATCTTGATGATCTTAATAATAAGCACCAATGCAATGAATGACAGCAGCAATTTGTTGCGTAGAAATTTGTCTAAAGAAACGAAAGTTGATTGTCAGTTATTTTAAATGCAATTTTCAATCGTACTAGAAATTGAAAGCGGAGTGTTTGCTATTCCCATTTGCATTGACCACTTGCGATTATTTTTTTTATGTACATTCGTATGTTGACTCACCGATTTTCTTCTTGATAATGCCAGCAAAGCGACCCTGTACCATCTGCTTGGGTATCAACTCCAATTTGGCAATGACCCCATTGCCTTCGATGGAGCGGGGGGAAATGCGAAATGTGGCACCATTGAACATAATCTCCGGCAATTTAACTTCAACATCGTGTGTCATGGCAAATTTGATCGTTTTGCCGTACAACGCATTAGACACTTCCTCGATGGGGGTTTCCGGGCCTGCTGCACGGATGTATAAAGAGAAAGATTTTTATGAGTGAAATGACTTGAGAAATATGAGAAGAAACTGACAGTTCTGTGCTAATGAAAGTTGTTAGAAGACTTGTAAACATACTCTCGGAAAACGGAGCACAGATCTTGCATAACACTTGGACATTTCAATTGTTAAATTTATTGCGGTTGTTTGGGTTGCATTAGGCAAAAGAAATCAGCTGCTTGCTCAGAGCCAGAGTGCCGTGACTCACATGAATGAGAGTCCAATGCTTATTTTTTTTCTTCTTTTTTCGAGTAAAAATACGTAAAAATCAAATCAAAACTCAGCAAGTGAAAGTTAACAGCGTGAACGTGCCAAGAAAAATGTAAACAAAACGAATGCAAAGAATCGAATGCGAACCGAGATGTGAAAACTGATCACAAAAGCTCGCAAGCTGATGTTACTTAAAATACCAAATATCAAATGAAAGCGAAATGAGCCAAGGGCTGTCCGATCTCTTACATAAGTTATACGAGTATTCATTCATTAGAGATGTGATATAATTTCTTTAATTTTAGTACTGAATTCAGAGTTAGAAGCTTAACTTACCGGATCGTGCCTCATTTGGCGTCTCTTCGATTTCATTATCCGGTTCGTACTGAACTTGATTCTTGTAAAACTTCAGACGCTGTGTCACATTCACATCCTCCATATTCAGCGCACCGTCCAAGTAAGTGTAAACATTCTTCTGAAAGCAGGACATATCTGGTCTCTTGTAGCAGTCGCGAATGATACCATCCCAGAGCTCGTTGCCGCTGGAGAAACTACGCGCGAAACGCAACAGCAGCGAGTCACTTCCGTTGATCCTTTTCCTGTTCTGTGGAGCTCGTGTTACATTCACAATCGGTTGCCAATCCTCCTGAGTAGGTGAATTTGTTGTTGCCTCTGTTCCTGTTCCTGTCTCTGTCTCTGTCACTGTGTCTGTCACTGTCTCTGTCTCTGTCACTGACTCTGTGCTAATATCAGGCGTTAAAGGTGTCGTTGAAATAGAGAGACCATGTTGACTTTGTAGAGCAACTGTAGCAACTTCATCCGCATTGACATTATTGGCCAGCTGGATTAGACAGAGGAGTATGGCCAACAGCATCAGACACAGCCAGTTCTTCGACATATTTGCCAATGTGCTGCGGCTGTGTTTGCGATTTCTATTACTCTGCATTGAGGATGTGCACTGGCTCTCACTTCTCAGCCAATTATAGAGTGTCCAGTTTTTTATGTCAAGCAAAAGGTTTTGCATTTTCAATTCCAATTTCAATTGCAACTGTTATGCGGCTGGCAATTTACACCTTTAGCCTGTAATTGGGCAAATTATCGTCCCAAGTTGGCTGTTAAGTTGCGCTTGATTGGCTGGCAAATTAACTGGGCTACGTGCTACCAATGGCCCAAACAATAACAAACAGTTGTCTCTTTTGTGGGCGAAATCGAAATCGTCTGGCGCTTCACAAATCAATTTATAAATGTTCCGCACAAAACCAGATTAACACGCAAACACAATTTCATTGATTGAACTTTGTTTGCCACTCTCTACTAGTATATTGTTGTAAATTGTAATGCTGAATTTCACAAATTCTTTTGGTGGTGCGTGGCACGCACACTGTTGCTTTCTTTTCGTCTTTTTGTCTTTTAGTGTGTTTGCAATTTCGCTGCTGCATTTAGCACATTTTCTATTTGGCTTACCGAAGTCAAACACGGGCCCAAACTTAAACAAGGCGTCCAACATGAAGCGGTCACCTGCAATTACTTCATCTATGCGCGCGAGAGACACACCTACTGTCTAACTAACGGTTGCCGCGTATTTTGTATCTTGTAGATATTGTATCTACGCTTAAATATTTTAACAGCGTGCGCATGCGAGCGCGTCTAACCGACAACTGACTGAGCCGCTCACCGTGCCAGCCAAGATCATGGCCAAGACAGGCCAAGCCGCCGGTTGATATCGCTCTCACTGTGAGCTTTCGTTAAGTTGTTAGCGGCAACAATTCAGTTATTGTCGTTCAGTTTTTTTGTATTGCATCGTCTTCGTCTTCGACTTCGACTTCGTTCACATGTAGCGTCTGGATCGGAATTATAGATGGTTAAATTCACCGAGATTCTTCCGCTGCGCTAACTGTAGTCGGCTCTTTCAGTTGTTTCTTTCAGCCAGTTTCGTTGTACTTCTCTGGCGTTGGCTGAAAGTTGTTTAGTTGTTGTTGCTGTGCCTCTGTTTGTTTACATTTTCCAGTTAGTTGTGATTGTTTCAAGTGCAGTTTGTTCGCCTGTTTGACGCGGTCGCTGTTCACTCTTCTCTGTTGCGGTCACTCTGGTAAAATATGTACGTCTTAAACGAGTTTTACTGTAATGCCAAAATTTAAATGAGACTTTTTAAAATAACATACTAGCAAAAAATTAAATAGGTTAGCAGTACATTTAAATAAGGGGACACCTTACGACTAAAATCTTATGTTTCTACATTGTTTATTATCAAGGTGAGGAAATTAATTCCAATATTAGACTTATTTTGTGTATAATAAATTGATTGAATTAATGTTCTGTTTATACCGCATTACACGCTGTCAATTTAGTCTAATTAGAGATACTTAATTCCTTTTATTTGATTTGGTCTAATTGTACATGTGCTTTTTATACAGCTGGTGTAATATGTAAAGTTATTTATAACGTCTAGTATAACAAAATCAATTACATTAAATAACGCACACACCTGCAGACAAGGGAATACACACATAGACACAAGCACACACGCCATTTGAGTTAAGATTATTATTTTTAATGAGCGTGCTCGTTGAGCTGCGACTACCAGGCGTATGAGTAACGTTATCAACGTCATGTGTTTTAAGTAACGAGTGACATTATTATGTCTTTTCATATTAAAAATACATTCTTTAAAACTACCGCTCCGCGTTAGCTTATGTAATCAAACATGAAATAGCCATAAAACACTGAAGCAAATGTTTTTGGTCAAGAAACAAGTTTCGGGCGAGCAGAACACAAATTACAAGTGCGATTACTCGCAGCATTTTGTTACGTACAATTACGGGTATTGTAAGATTATTAAGTAAGTAGAGTATTTTTTTCTTTTGTTTTGGCTTGGTTTGGGTTCAGTCAAAGTCAGCAACTAACGGATGAGGTGGCTCACCAGAGCGGTCAGAGGTCAGCGGCTGAGATGACATCACAAAACTAGAACATTGCGTGTTAGCTAACACTCTTAATGATTAGCAGATTTTGCATGCGTTATATAAGGTGTTATATTTCGCTTAGATTTTTGTGGCTTTCACTTGAAAGGCTGATCGCTCTGGCATAATGATTTCATTAAATCCTCCATAATGGCACTTGAAATGGCCAACTGCTGTCAGTCGCAATTGCAAGGCAGATTTAATTTGGTAACAAGCTTTCGCTTTGAGCTAGCACTGACAGCATTTCAGTGAGATTTTTATTGCATTTTTAAGTGACAATTTTTTGAGCAGTCTACGCAACATCTCCACGTATTTATACATACATATGTATATGAGTATACTTGTATACAGAATCAGATTGCTTTTTTACTGGTTGTTATGTAAAAACTTTAAATTGTATCAGGTTGTGAATCGAGCAACTTTAATAAGTTTGTTAACTTTCAGTTTCAGCATTAATCGCATGTTTAGCGAATGAATCTATTAGATTACTAATTTCACTTTATGCGTGTATCTGGCTGAAGGTCTTTTGACTGCCAGTCTGTCTATCTCCACTCTACGGGTGTGTATCTATATCTGTTTGTGGCAATTTGTAAGCCGATCGCGTCTAGCGTGCAAATATTTTTATAAATTATGTCTTAGTTTGTTTTTTGTTGGCTTTTAGTTTATTTGCACTCTGTTTGTGCTCTATGTTAGCGTTAAGAGAAATCTAGCAGTCAGCAAAAAGTAAATTCACTTTCGTTGCGGTTAACCAACCCGACTTACTAATGGCTTATTAAACCCAAATAGATTGGCTTAATTTTTACGAGCACATTTATGTGCAGGCGAGTGCAACGCATTAAATCGTATTACGAGTATTTCCAATGTTTTGTTTGATAAGTGAAGCTTAACTGAAAAAACGTGTTGATAAAGCGACCATTAAAACCAAATCGTCACATTTTACACATTTTAACTGCGTGCTTTGCGTTCCATCTTTTTATGCGAGTACCCTTGAGAGAGAGTCTTATAATTTTATCATGCCATCTGTAATAATTTAGGAAAGGTATTTCAGATTTCATTTAGTAAATGGATGGGTTCTTTTTATGCTAAATGTCATTGCGATTTCTTTTACAATTAAATTTAATATGGCATATTAATACGTTTCACAGTAATATAAATCGAATTAACTTTCATATTACTATATTATTTATAGCCTATTTCCCGCTGAGGTAATCGTCTAGTTAGGATAGGCATAAATATAACTTGTTCAAAGTAAAAATGATCGGATCTTATCGTTATTTAAATAAATAAAAATAGTTTTAATATTAGTTAGTTGACAACATTTTATACCCTTATAATTACATTCAAATAACTAAATGAACCACTTATTTATTATAACTGAGAAAGTGTTTAATCTTTAGCTTGCGCTAGTTTTATTAGGTCAAAAAGTTCTTCTTGTTGACTGCAAGGGCTCAACAATCTGTGGAATTTATGGAGATAAGTATCATAAAGTTTGCAATCAGAACATGGTGGTAATTGTAACTTACTTTGGACACGCCAAGTAAAATGCATTTGCATTTGTCGCTGCAATGGTTAACATGGTTTATAGAACATCTACAGACTCATATGCAAACTATGTGGTAAACAACAAAGAATTGCCGGCACGCCAACTCGGCTAAAAGTCTGACTTAGTGGTTGAATTAGGTAAGATCAGGCAGGCAGGTAGGCAGCTGTTGTTGGGTATTAGAGCGTATGGAGATAGTCATCTGGCATGCGCTAATAACTCATGCGGGAGTAGACAATGAGATTCTGAATCGGTTACTCAGAACATTATTAAGACAAATCACAATGTGGCATGCAACACGCTACGAGGGGTACACACAAATTTCACTTTTATATGCACATGCTCGTAATTTCTACAGGAGAAATGCAACCACAGAGACAGACCCGGAGACCGGAGAACAGGTTTTAATCTCTTTTTTTGTTGGTTGATAAGCGGAAAGGCCGCAGTCAACGGAGGCTGCCTGAAGGCAATGGCAATGATGCAGCCTTGGCCCGCAGTCGACTCGTCCAGCAGCTGTTCATTTGTTGGTCATGCTGCAAGTTGGCTGACTGCATTTAAAACTGGGTCAAATATTTGCATTTTCGTCGTTTTGGCTTGGCTTTTACTTACGCTTGCTGCCAAAATTGCGTTAATAAACTTTGATTGACTTATACACACACACACACACACACACACACAGGTACACAATGTATTCACGCACATTCATATATATCAATTAACGCAAAATTCTGACTTCCAATTTGGTGTTGCGTGAGTTGTAATTATCAATATTTTCAGTTGCAGTTGTTATTACTTTAATAGTCACTTTCGCTTGTTTGTGAGGCACTTTTCACGAAATTCAAATTAAGAATTAATCTTGTCAAGTTACGACCGACGTTGGCATCTTTCACTTTTACAGTTGCGAGTTTGCTTTGGCGTGAGGTTTGGCTTATGAGTTTTGTGCTTCTTGTTTATCTTGTTGCCTGTTGCTTTTACAGTTGTTGTTGTTTTTGTTGTTACACACTCACAACGCGGCGACTGGGTAACGTTTGTCGGCAAGTGTTCAGCACCAACTGAGAAAAGAAGTCGCAAACAAGCAGGTAACAACTGCAAGATATTGCCAACTTTGGGTGCCTGAGATTTTCATTCGCCATATTCACATTCAATGCAACAAAGAGAGCATTTTATTACCGCCTAAAAGTATGCAAATATACATTTCACTTTCAACAAAATATACTGCAATTTTACACAAGAAACAAAAATGAAATTAATTTGTCTTTTCAAACTTCGTGACGCTATTGATGTGGTACCGAATATTTCTATTCATTTTCTTTGGAAAATATTCTTAATTCACGTATCATTGTACCTTGAACAAAAATGAGCGTCTCGTCAGAAGTCAGTTAATTCTTCTGCCATTATTCTGATTTTTAAAGTCAACGTAATCCGATGAAACTAAAGTAAAATAAATTATTTTAATATTTAATTTTTTGTATAACAAAAAAGCTTAACGGTTTTTGTAAACCCTTTTTTTTCCCAATTTGTCAAATACTAAAGAAATGGAAAATGTTAATGATCTCTGTGAAATCTTTACGAAATTTACTACCACTAAATCGTTTCTGGTTCAAAGTATTCATAAATACCAAAAAAGTTAGATTAATTTGTGTACTTATTCAACATAAATTTTAGTGCAGAGTTACGCTGAACAAGAGTTTAAACTAGTACAACTAATTGTTTTTTTATTTCATGCATCATCTGTCTATTATTCATTATCTAAAGAGTAGAATATTTTCGCAGCATTGGTTCCGTTGGCTGAGTTGGTACTGTTGGTATAGTTGGCACCGTTGGTATAGTTGGTACCATTGGTCTAGTTGGTACCGTTGGTATCGTTGGTCTAGTTGGTACCGTTGGTATCGATGGTCTAGTTGGTACCGTTGGTATAGTTGGATCCGTAAGTACAGTTGGTACCGTTGGCACAGTTGGTTCTGTTGTCTCCGTTGGTACAGATGGTATCGTTGGCACAGTTGGTTCCGTTGGTACAGTTGGTACCGTTGGCACAGTAGGTACGGTTGGTTCCGTTGGCACAGTTGGTTCCGTTGGTACCGTTGGCAGCGTTGGTTCCGTTGGTACAGTAGGTTCCGTTGGCTCCGTTGGTACCGTTGGTTCCGTTGGTACCGTTGGCACAGTTGGTTCCGTTGGATCCGTTGGCTCTGTTGGATTCGTTGGTACTGTTGGCACAGTTGGTACAGTTGGCTCCGTTGGTAACGTTGGATCTGTTGGTTCCGTTGGTACCGTTGGGTCTGTTGGATTCGTTGGTACCGTTGGCACAGTTGGTACCGTTGGTACAGTTGGTACCGTTGGTACAGTTGGTTCCGTTGGCTCCGTTGGTACAGTTGGTTCCGTTGGTTGAGTTGGTTCTGTTGGTATCGTTGGTACCGTTGGTACAGTTGGTTCTGTTGGATCCGTTGGTACAGTGGGTTCAGTTGGTCTAGTTGGTACTGTTGGTATAGTTGGCCTAGTAGGTACCGTTGGTAGCGTTGGTATTGTTGGTCTAGTTGGTACCGTTGGTATAGTTGGTACCGTTGGTATTGTTGGTCTAGTTGGTACCGTTGGTCTAGTTGGTACCGTTGGTATTGTTGGTCTAGTTGGTACCGTTGGTATAGTTGGTACCGTTGGTAGCGTTGGTATTGTTGGTCTAGTTGGTACTGTTGGTATTGTTGGTACCGTTGGTATTGTTGGTCTAGTTGGTACCGTTGGTATAGTAGGTACCGTTGGTATTGTTGGTACCGTGGGTATAGTTGGTACCGTAGGTTCAGTTGGTTCTGTTGGAGGTATTGTTGTTGTGGTTCTAAATTTGTGTGCCCATTTGCTTTTGAAGAAATGTTTCAGTGGTGGATTTTTTGTATGCTCGATCAGGCGAAGCATCTCCTCTGATGGGACTTCCTGGGTAGGTTGAGGTAAGTATTCATTTTGCAATATGCCAACATCAATATTTGCGTGTGAATATTTTTCGTTCACTTCATTTGCATCTGATGTGGTTTTAACTTGGCTTGAAGATTCATCGGCATTACAAATAATTGGAATACCCAGTAATATAGCTAGAATTGCTAAAAAGGAAGATATTAAAATATTGAGGCAACGTTCCCACAGTAAACTTACCACTGTAAAATAGCTTCATGTTGACTTCGAAGAAACTGAATTCTTTTTCTTTCGCTTAAGCGATTTTATACTATTATTTGTTATTAAAAAGACAAATAGAGCGGTTTTTTATAATGCTGAATTTGCTAATTTTTAATTAAGTAAGCAAAATCCTCAAGTTATCTCTGCAAACTTGCTAATAATGTCAGTGAAATTTGTACATGTTTATTTATTGAAAGTTTAAATAAATATATATCTCTGTATATCTGCAATATATGTAAGTAAAGCATGTTAAGAAATAAATAATATTTAGACCCTGTACCTAAAAAAGGACCAAAGGTTCGGTATTTGCATCTGTCTTTTATTCATATTATAAAGTGTCGAATATTTTCACAACGTTGGTTCCGTAGGTTGTGTTGGTTTCGTTGTTGTTGTGACTCCAAATATTTGTGCCCATTTTCTATTAAATAAATGTTTCAGTGGTTGATTTGTTGTATGCTCCAACACTCGAAGCATCTCCTTTATTGTGATTGTTTCTACAGGATGATTTAAATATTCAACTTGCAATATGCTAACAGCAATATTTGAATGTGATGCATTCTCAACATTTGCATCTGACAATTTGGTTTTAACTTGGCTTGAAGATTCAACGGCACTAAAAATACATGGGATGCCCAGTAATATAGCTAGAATTGCTAATTAAGAAGTTGTTAAAATATAAGGCCAACTCTTCCACAGTAGTTCATAGTAAACCACTGATTGGATAACCGTTTAACATGCTTTATAATCCACACACCCTTTATTAATTTTGCTATAGTTTTTGAACAGTTTAGGAATGGATACATTTTTTTTTTGTAATATAACTGAATTCCTCAGAATATTATGTTTATTATAAGTAATATACTATAAGTAAAAAGTTGTATTTTATTAATGTAGTTCGATAAATAAATAAATAATTGTATTTTATTGATATAAAAGTGACAAAGAAATATGTCTAATATAACTGTTTATTGTCCAACTGGTTTTTTAGTTGTTGCTTTTGTAGTTGTTGTTTTCCTATTCAATTTGTTCGTTACCCAATTCCTTATGAGGAAACGTTTAGTGGGCCTTACGGTTGCTGTAGTGTTCTTGGCATCAAATTTGTTTGCGAATCGGTTGTTCCACAAATCAGCGTTTCTCAGCAATTCCCCAGCATTAACTTCTTCTCCAGACTCTGCGGAGTCAAATTCTAAGCTGGAGTCAGGGCTTTTCTTTTCAGAAGAATGGATTTGGGATGGGAAAAAGTATGGTGAAAACATAGGCAGTGGATAGTAAATTGGTTGTGGATAAGAGCATGGTGCAGGATAAGGGATTTGAGCTGGAACTGGGAAATATGGCCATGAATCAGGTAGTGCGATTGGATTATAGTGATGGGGCGTATGTTCGACGACGGCTGGACGTTTATTTAAATGAGGACGTTTTGGTCTCTTCGTTGGACGAACTTCTGGTTCAATGTCATTTGTCGCTTCTGATTCCTGTGTCAGAGCTAGTTCCATATCCTCTTCTGTTACATTGACGGGAACATTGATTTCCAGATCCTCTGAATCCTTTGTTACCGGTTCAGTTGTTACTGATTCCGTTGCATTAACTCTGTCATCCGAATCTGCCAGGTTGATGGTGTGCTCCGCTTCACAAATCCATAACGTGCAAAGCACAAAGAATATTACTGTAGAGAAGAAAAGTATTAACTTTCATGGTAGTATAAGTTTTTGTTTTCATACCACTGCAAGACACTTTCATTGTGAATCTAAAACAACTGATTTGCTATTTCATATGTCTGGCTTTATATCAGAAAATCATTCGTATCATAAATTGGGTTAGAAGAGAAACTAAATCTTTATTTGCTAATCTACTAATTGAAAACTCGCTCGTGCGATTTTAGTGCAGAATTAACTTATAATGTCTAGTGACCCCTTTAAACTTGCTAATGAATTAAAAATAAATACATATTTATATCAGTTATTAAATTCCAATTTGGACCAGCTTCCGAACTATCTCTGAATACTTAGTTTAATTATTAATAATTTGTTTATTCGTTTGCAAGATCAGAATTTCAATTATTAATACATTACGAATGTGTATATAAAGTAATTCTATAGCCCCGCAATGGATAATTTTTGAATCACCTTATTTATATTTTTTTTTATTCATACATCACTACAAGAATTGTTGTTGGAATATTAAGAGACAAAAGATTTAGATTTCACACTATGTTAAATAATGATAATTAATTGAATTATTAATCAAATATATCTTGCAAGCAGACTGAAGCGTTAAGAAGTCTTATAATTGGCCCACATCATGCAATTAATTAAAATATTCGAGTCTCATTGCTCAACATTTATTTTGCATAACATTACTGCAGGATAATATAGAAAACTCTATATATTTAGTGATGATTATGTTGCATAAGAAAGCAACAGCCGGATCTCGATTTTGTTGATTAAGACTAGATAATACTAGGTTCTTATTTATTTCCACAGATACAAACCCTTATAATAGTGATCAGGGTCTGAATATAGTGTTTCCTTGTTAATCAGTTTATATTATATACCTCTGTTTTCTTCTTGTTATATTTTCCGTTGGCTGTTCTATATCTACCTAATCCCAAACAACATTTATTATTTCTTGGGCAGGTTTTGGTCGTAACAATTTCCACTGTGCAGCTCCTCTGGCATATGCCTATTTCGTGACAAACTGAGATAGATGGTGTCAATGTAATGTGTCTAATACTCGTAGGCCCGATTTTACTTACTTTTGGGTTGTAGACTGGCGACAGAAGCTAAGACAATCAGCATTGAGATCAAGCACGGATATAACAGAAATTTGAGCATTTAAAGGCTGATAAATGCAAGATGGATCTAAGTTATGGATGTACTCTTACTTATAGTGTTTCTAAATACATTGGCATATCATTGCAATTATTCTGGTCTGATTTAATTATGACTACGGTCTACCAATTGGACCCGCTTTCCTACCCAATAAAATATATTTCTTTTGTTAGATTTCATTTCAATGCAGATTAGAAATAAATAAGTTTATAAATAAAATAAATATAATTATTATAATAAATAATATTAAATTCGAAAGATTCTACAACGCTTGCAGCTGGCTGGGTTGTTGCAAATTCAAAGAGCGGGCATAGCCTCCATAACCATAGCCACTTCCGCTGCCTCCAGCTCCGGCAGGTGCAAAGTGTGCACTGTGGCCATGGCCATCCTCATGGCTGACTGAATGGGAATGGCTGGATGTGTAGACGGGCTTGGCCACAATCTCATATGTGGTAGACTTGCCACCACCGGATAAACCCTTTAGGCCGAGAACTCCAGAGAGTGTTAGGGCCATCAGAGCTGTCATCAGAGCCTTTCCAGCCATCATTGCAATGGCTCCAAGTCCCAAAGCCATAAGCATGCCCTTCATCATAACACCAGCCGCCACAAGCGCCTCCATTCCCCCCTTTTTGCCAAACTTGTGCTTACGACCTTCCGTCATATTAGTATCATCCATTAAGCGAAAGCGCAGGAAACGTGTCTTTAAAAGATTTTGCATCTTGGCAAGAATATATCCATTGAGACGCGTATTGGGATCGCTGGGATAACTGCGTGCCACCTCTGTAAGAATCGTATATTCCATTAATGTTTTTCTTTCTTTAACCAATTTTGTTGATCCTACCAGCCATAAGTTCTGAAGTCTTTAGCTCCGTTGCATTCTCATCCTTAACTACGCTCACTCCGGGTAGCACATTTAGCTCCTGTTGCTCCGCTAAACGCTCCATAATTTTGACGAATTCAATTTTCAAGCACATCCAGCTAAACGATGATGTTTCACACTCATTCATATTCATTGATGTGGCCTTCTGGGGAGGATGCAAGGTTTCCATTTGAATTGGCGCCGGCTCTGTGGATTGTACACTGGCTGCCTGGGCATATTTGCATAGAAAACAGAACCAGAGCAGGTAAAACAGATATTCCAAGGTTTTCAACAACAGCATGATGTAAGGCGTAGATTTAATGTTTAACTAAGTACGTCTAATGATCTGGGGAACACTTGTCAGACTGCAGCAGCTTATTTTATGGCTTTGTCTTTTATACCCATTTCCCTTTCACTACGCACAGCACCCAAAGTCATTGCCGCGTTTAGGTTTTGCTGCTGTCTTTACTTTTTCTAATTACCCCACGATTTGTGGTCGAAATTCTTCCCAGCTTCGGTCAGCTGAGTCCAACCAGCCATTGGACGGTACTTTCGCTTTCCTCTGTGGCACGGCGTTCAGTGTACCGCAACGTGCGGCTAATTTTGTCACCAATGTATTTCACATTTAATGAATTCCCTAAGCTGAAAAGAAAATTCACAGACAGACTGCATAATTACAAGGCAGATGAATGTCGCGTGCCTTGGACATACATATTTGCAGATAAATTCATAGTCAAATGTCGACTGAGACTTGTTTACTTAATTTGGTCAGACTAACTATTCGCTGTTAATGATTATTTCATCTTAATTTCTTTATTTTGCTTGCTCTGTCTGCTTCACTTTCTTTGAGGGCCATGCGTCATAAACTTGCTCGGTATACTCTTAAATAACAGGCATAGTCGACTTCATATATTAAACATCATCGAGAAAATGAAAGTATAAATAAATAAATATTTTATTATAAAATAATGTTGCAAAAGTGAATTAAGAATAGGGTATCTCAATGGGCGAGAGTTCAACTTGATTTGTTCTACACACAGTTAATAAACAAGACATTTGCATTTCATGAATCATTTTTATTCAATTGCTATAAATTATCAAAATAAATACTTAGTAAATAAACTCTTTAGCAGACATAAGTATTTTTTCTTGTTTGTCGTTATTTGTTTTTGTTTTTTTCCGTGCTTGTGATGAACCTGAGCTACATGTCTGTATAGAGAGCATGATTGATTGTGCAATAAATATGGCGCAAGCATGATAAGTGTAATTGTTCCGTGTGCATTGTCCTGAGCTAACCGTGTCGGGGATGATTTTCGGGTATCGTCGTCATTTTTCATTTTTTTCCTTTTTTTTTTTTTGGTTTTTTGGTATGTTGCAGCTAACTAACTAAGTACAACTAAATAATTATTGACTACAACACTACAACGAATTTAGCCATTATTCGTAAGCATGGAGAAGGTTAAGTCTTTTGGAGAAATTTGAAAGGTAAGGAAAGTGCAGCAGAGTGGAGGGGTTTTAGAAGACATTTGGAAAGATAGATGATGGATGAGATGGAGATAAAGATAAAGATATAGAGAGTGAAATAACTCCATGTATGTTGTTCCAGCTTAGAAGGGCTGAGCCAGACCATAATGGTTGTAGGCCAAATCGGCGGCGCTAGCCTGACCATTGCGGTTCCAGTCGGAGTGTACAATCTCGGCGTTCAATGGGCTGCCGGTGATGTAGGCAGTGGTGATGTGGTCCTTCTTCTTGGCCAACAGATCCTTGAAGAAGGTGGCACCTGCGAAACAATCAAACGATGAATTTATTTGAAGGTGACCTTGACCGTGTCTGCAGATAGACTTACCAGCCAGAATGAGGGCAAGGAAGGAGATGGCCAGAGCCTTCAGGGAGATGAATTTGATGATGGTGAACATAACCTTGACGACCACAGCCTTCTTCAGTTTCAAAGCCAACAACAGTGGCAGCAGCATCTTCTTCATGCGCTTGCTGCGAGATTCTGTAAAGGCGAATTCGAAACCAAAAAATGAAAATTAAGCACAGCCCAAAAATATGCTATTCAGTGCAGAAAATGTGTCACTTTCAGCTACAGCCACAAAGTATGCAATGCGAGTCAAAACGTCAAGCTAAGTGACATTTTGTACACCCGGCGTATGCGTAATTTCCGGCACCCGCCTCGACAGACTGTTAAGGCCAAAACTCTGCAGTTTGTGACAAAAATAGAAGTGCTAACAATGTTGATGTCAGTTGCATACTTCTTTCTACAACAAAGTTGTTGTGCCACAAACTACAATTCAAGTGAAAGTTGACACTTTTTATGGACGAGACGTGGTCGTCATTTTGTCAATTGTTGTAGATTGGCCATTGCCGATTACTCACCATCCATGGCACGTCCGCTGTAAGCATTCTCAGCATTCTCATCTTGTTCATCGCCTGAGAACGAAAGATTCAGCTCATGTGTTTCCAGATAGCGTTCGGCACGATCCTCAAACGATTCGATTGCCTTGGCGGAACCAAAGCTGCGACCTGTTTCCGTGCGATCGATGCGGAGACCACCGAACAATGACACCGAATCTTCGTTATCCAGTTTATTGATCATATTCACTAAATCCTTTTCGCTGCTATCCTGTGAGGGCAACGCCAAAGCGCCGCACACAAAGCTGGCCACGAGCACAACACAAACGAATTTCGCGCACATTTTGTTAGGCACTTTTAGTGTATTGATTATTATGTATGAAGGAAAGTTCTGGGGTTTTTCTTGAATTTATAGTCCTTTGGTATCCACAATGTTGAGCGCACACACTGCTGTTGGCTTTGTGAATGGAAATTGCTTTGTGATTAATTGTATGCACTGGGCCACAGTTTTATACCTTTTCGAATTGAACGCGTGCCTGTGGCTTGTCCAATTTAGTGGCTAGAAATCGCGATGGCCAAAAAGACAAAATAACAAAAAACGCAGCACTGCAACAACAGCAACAATAGTAAACAACAATTTATGCAAATCTTATGCGTATGCTACTCCAACAATTTCTTGACCATATTTCCACGCACGGCGCACGTCCCACGTCCAAACGAAAGGGAAGTCGCAAAGCATCAACGGGCTTGAATATTATTTTTGTATATTTTATATAAGCAAATGCCCCAATTTCCTTTGGCCACAAGTTGGCCGTCTCACCGTTAGGCGATCGTAATTGGCATGCAACAGCCACGCCTCTGTTTGCTTCTCTGCCTGGGGACGTGACTTCATTTGCTTATGAGCATTGAATGTGCCAGATTCTTGGACTCTTTAGTAAGTCTCTTTTGTCTCTCTTATTAGCCATTCCATTGAATTTCATTAAAGCGATTATTATATACATTTATATATGTATGCGTATGCTAAACGTACTTGGACATATTTGGTATGCCTCAGTTGTGGTGACTTAATGCGCGTTTTGGCCCAGTTAGAGACGCATAGACAGCCGCTTTCAACGCTTTCGATTTCATTCTCTTTTAGTCAAGTGTCGTTTTCTATTTCAATTGCTTCTAAATCTTTTACAAATCTGCGCAATAGAAAGCTGAATTGTAACACAGGCTCACATATATCTTTTCGATCGCGTCTAGTGACATTTTTATGAGCATAAGTAGAAAGTTTCTGACTGTTAAACAATTAACATGCCAAGGCAAACAGCCGAAAACAGGCCCATTCAGCGTAGACAACCTCAATATTAAGGCGTGGCATTTGAAAAACTACGAGTACATCCAAAACATGCTCGTATCAATTAAGACTATGACAAAATTGGGAGTCCACTGTGAAAGAAGGAAACTCAGTATATAATCTGTCCAATGTTTTAATTGTCAGAGCCAACTTGTTGCTTCACGTGTTGAGGTCATCCACATATTTTGTTGATCAACCTGTTATGGGAAAGTCATGCCATAGTTTAACTAATTATTGCTGACCTGGTCAAAAATGATGCAAATCACAATGAGGGGAAGTCTTTGTAAACTTATGGAATTAATCGCATTTATTTTGATGACAAACATTCAACTTGACTATTTTGCTGATGTCTTGGATAGTATGAAAGAGGTGTAGTACAATAAATTAATTAAACACGTCTCGAATAAATTACTTAAAGCTACTTTTCAAATTGAAGGCACATTCGTAGCACACTCGATCAAAGGATCAAAGGCTCTGTGTTTACTGCTGCTCCTGCTGCTGGCCGGCATAAGCCAACTGCTGGGCATCGGTGTCGCTGATGCTGCGGGCATAGGGATAGGCAGATGAGGCGCCCGAGCTCCAGCCAGCGGTGGCGGGTGCAGACCAGGCATTCGAGTTGTAGGCTCCACCGTATGAGCTGCCACCGAACTTGTTACCGAATCCGCTCAGCAGACGAGAGCCGCCAACCAGGACAGCAAGGAAGAAGGCAATCTTGGCCACGATGACAGCCTTGAAGGTCAACAGAGCCAGGAAGCCGAGAACCAGAGGAATCACAGCGAACAGTTTAGCACCAATGGCCAAAGCGAGGGGTCCAATGACTTTCTTGATCTTGGCGCGACCTACAATTGGTATCCAGAATGTAGAGTTATGTAAGGGATTTGTCTAGACTTCATTTGTGGTATACAAACCTTCATCCAAAGCACGGGCAACCTGCTGGGTAGTCTCAGCGGGCATTTTGAATTCCAAGTTGTGGGTGGTCAGGAAGTCAGACACACTGGATATGGCCAAATCAACCAGACGACCATTACGCTCCTCAGAGTTTTGTGGCAGCTCAGCGTAGATATCCTGTTCGCTTAGGGACTTGCCGCTACGCTGCACGGGATTTGCGGGATCTCTGCAACGAACATGAAGAAACGGAACTTAGAACAGAGCTTCACGAATTGTTCAAGTATTTTTGTCGCCTTCACTTGAATGCATTTTGCATATGATATTCACTTTCAATTATCACTTTCACAAAAACACACACCTCTGGAAGGTTACGCCATTGACTAGTTCAATGTTGTTGCTCCTGGCTGCGCGATTCAATGCGGTAATACCCTTGACGGCCAAGCAGGTGGCCATGTCGTCACTCTCGAGGCAAGCGCCCAAATAGCGGGCGGCGCGTCCGAAGGTGTTATCACTCTCGATTCTATTATCTTGCACGCTGGGAGCGGCCCAGGCGCAGCTGGCCACCAAGAGGCTCACACAGGCAATTGCGAACACTTTCATTTTCGGATATTCGGATATTATTGTTGGACTTGATCTCAATTTGATGTACGCGACGCGTTTTAATCCTTGACGGGTTGCTGCTTCTGCTGAGCTTGAGAGAGCTGAGATGAATTTGATGTATAAGTCTCCAGACGTCAAGCCTTTTATATTGGGCGACTTTGTTGCAGCTGCGCAGCTGCCGTTGCCGCAGACGTCGCAGTCGCAGCGAGCATTACAAAACAATTTAAAAGTAAATTAAATAAAAGCCGCCAAGACGCAGCCGCAGACGCCGCCGCTGCCGTTGACTGCGGAAGCTACCAAAAAAGGTAAAAAGCCGCAAAAAAAGGCACTGAGCACATGCATAAATCTAGGGAACAACAACAATAACAATAACAATGGCCCAAACGGGCCAAGCAACAACATCAAAAATAAAGTCAACTTGTTTGTTAAGTGAATATGTTCATTTCTTTCTTCTTTCTTCCGCGCTGACTGCTTTTTTCGGCAGAGCTCTGTCAACGTCGCAGTCGCCGTCGCAGTCAACGTTGTTGTCATCCGTCAACTTCAGCTTCAGCTTTAACGTCAAAGCCAACGTCGCCGCCAGAGTGTTCAGAGGGAAACTTGTACTTGGACTTGGCCAGTAGAGCGAGCTCATGGCTCGCGTAATGCAAACAATTGGCATCATTGGCTGGCCCCATGGGCTCAGGTAATTACAGAAACGATAGCATCGATATACGCCCTCCCAAGCCGATGGCTGCTGCGTTAACTTGTTTACCCACGGTCTGAGCCGCTTTCATTCGACTCTCCGGAGCAGCAATTTGCTAATTTATTAATCCGGTTGCCGCATATTTCGAGCCTTCCATTATTGGTGCGTAAATGGGTCATCTTGTGTTTGCCCTTTTGGTATGGCTATGGTGAAATATTATTTAGCACCTCTGTGATCATTATCGGTATGTGTCAGTTGTGTTGTGTAATTTACCTCAAAGAGCGTAGAGAGTGCTAAATATTTTCAATTGGAATCTTTTTCATCTGATTGACACGCTTATATCAATTATAATGAAAAACAAACCTGGGATTTAGAAGTTCCCAACTCGATGGTTTTTAATTATTTCTTTGCGTTGGACTCAAACACGTCTTTAAATGATTTCCCAGTCACGTTTCCTCAGCACAATTAATACCTTTTTACATTTCACTGTCGCCGTGCAACATAAAACTTTAAGTTTTATACAAATGCCAACAATAGTATAATCGAAATAACACAAATTGTTTTTTTATTTGTTTTTCTTTTATTATTCCAGCTTATTAAAGACAATCCATTCAACAGTACCAAAAACCAAAATACAAAATACAAAATAAAAGAAAAGAGTCTCACTTCACTCACTTTCATTTATATTACAACGATATGTGACACTAAATGCTGTACCCATTTATGCTGATATTGTTGTTATTGTTGCTGTTGTTATTGCTCTGTAGATTTGGCTGAGCCCACGGGTGTCGCCTTGTCACACGCTGCGTATGAGTGACGCGCCTTTATTTTCGGCTATTTTCGGTTATTGTTTTTAGCTGCCTAAACCCAAAAAACGGCAGTTGGAATGAAAAAGAAAGTGCGCTAGGCATACCTCAAATACCTGGTCTCGATCTTTGCTAGTGATTCACTTGTTGCGCTCATTTGCATAGACTGACGGAGCCGGCTTTATTGCAGTCCGCGGCATGCTAAATATTTCATCAGTTGCCACATCGACTGGCAGCTTCACGCATTCATTGATGATAACTCACCACGCCTTTTGCCGTCCCTCACCCCTCTGCCTCGCTCCCTCCCTTGATCCACTTACAACTTATGCGGTCCAGTTTCGCATTCATTCATTGACTTGGCTACGTTTAGCGTCATCGACATGAGTGAAAGTTATGTAATTTTTCCAGTTAATTTTGCAATTTGCAATGGGCACTAAAACCTGATTTCGCCCATTCCTGCAACATGTTTGTTGCCACAAGTTAAATGTAGCGCAGATTTCAATTGCCAAGCTAAATGTCAATTCAAACCAAATTTCTAAATGCCAATCATAAATAATTTCTCTTTTTTACTCGACAGCTGTCAATGTTGCTAACCTTTCTTCTTTCTTATGTTTCTTTTCTGTTTCTGTTTCTTTTTCCCCTTTTTCTCTCTTGTAATGCGTTTTTGACAGCCTCAACAAGTTCCGGGCGCGGGTGGACCTTGCCAAAACATTGATGTTTATATTTATATGGATTGTGTATATATTTCTATATGAAATCAATAAGCTTCATTTTATGTGTGCAATTTGTTCGTTGGCGTCACACAATTAACCGCAACAAGTGGCCATAAACCAATTGGCCCGCATACTTTCATTGTCAGACGCTGTGAGTAGTCATGAGGTGTGGCCAGCGATTGCCGTTCGTCTAGAGTTGAGGTATTCGACTTATTTATACCCTGTATCTGAACATATTCAGTAAATGTTTTTAATTCTTTCCTAATACTTATTAATTACTTATAAAAAAAACTTCTTTACAAAGAAAAAGTCTAGTGACGAAATCCTTTCCAAGCTCAAAAATTTCAGATATCCAATTTTGTGACGAATAATATTTAATATTATACATGTATTGTTTTCAGAAAAAAAAAGTTTGCCACTCGGAACATTGCGAAATAGCTTTTATGCGACCTGTCACATAATAAGATTTTAAGTTAAAAAAAATATCTGGGTTCGAATTCCACACTGCCACGGAAAAATATGAAATACACCTGCCTTGTAAAAATTCTGATAGGTCACTTAAAAAGCTTTAGGTAGCAGAGAGCTTATAATAATAAATAATGTATTAGAAAATTTTTATTTATAGTTTACATAAATTTTCTGCTAGAGGGTATTCTTGTAGTCACGCATCCATTGTTGATATTGCCGTTACCAAGCGCGTTTACTTCTCAAATTAGCCAGGCATATTTTGCCAACTTTACTCGAGTCTCGGCTGAATGCTCAGCGTGCGTTCTATTGACCCATTTGCGTGTTTACATGAATGTGGCATTAATAAATTTAAGTTTGGCATACCAAACACACAGTGAACAATGATTAAAGAGATCATACTGTACTGAGAGAGATAGTACATACATGTGAGATTATATTTTATATGATAAAAGAGATCATCCTTCATCTGAGAGAGAGTACATGTCGTATTTTAATGAGGCCATATTATTCGAGTACTCGATAAACTGCAATCAACTCACACCAACTATTTACTAAGCTATTCATGCTTTGGCCTAAAAGCTCCTGAGTAACGTAGAAGTTGTGTGTAAGTCTTAAAAATTGAAAAAAAGTAGAAAAAATAAATATAAGTATTATGAAAAGTAACGATTGACAGCAAAAATGTATTTTGTACGTTTTTGGGTTAAACGCGTAAATACCAACAGGTGAAATTGATTTTCTTTTCATTTGTGCAAATATGAATTGTCAATATTGTGCGTAGTGTTGTCGTGAGACGTTGCCTGAGAAAGTGCAGCAGGCCATTTTTAGGGTTTAGGTATACGGTTTACGGTTTACGTATTTGTTATTTAAATATTCATAGCCAATACATTGCGGGCACTTGAAGTCAACCCCAAAACAAATTCAATTCACTTTGCCTATGCCAGTTTGGCAGTTGGCTGCGACAAACATTGTGTGACATTGTGGCCAAATGTTGGCTGGGCTATTGACTTATGAGCCATAAGATGTAGCTGAGCACATTTCCTGGGCTTTGGGCCAACCAAATCGATTAAGTGCGCCTGTGGGAGTGCACACTTTCGAGGGGAACTCGGGTCGGGTTGGGTTTGTCTACCATTGACAATGGTAACGCGTTGTTTAACCCATTTGCACAAGTTTCAAAGAAAGTGAAATTGATGACACAAATGTTCAAACAACAAGCACTTGAAGTCGTCGTAGCTGTTGTTGTTGTGGTTGTTGTTGTACCTGTACTAAATGGTCTGGTTAAGTAATCTCGTGAGAGCCGCAAACATTGCGCAGTCATCGAAACGACCACTGAGAATGTTGTCAACTAAGAGACAGAGAGATTCGATGCGATAAACCAGACAACGATGACAACACAATCCGCCTGCAGCTTCACTTTCAGCATTTGTACCCAGACAGAAGACGAGGCCAAGACAGAGCAACGCCTTGTTGATCAATTTGTTAGATACGAGTCTAGCATGCGACTTTGTTGTCGCTTTGCAGTTGTTGCTTTGCTAATCAGCCTGCAATTGTAGTTGTGTTTATGTTTTACCACAAGTTGTGCGCCCTACAACTTTCACTTGTGTGGCGCAAGTTAAGGCCACAATTCCAGCTCTAGCTCCGGTTTTGGCCGTAGCCCTTGTCCGAGATTCTTTGTGTAATGCTCCAATATAAAATAATAGTTGGCTACAAAAGAAACTCTTGAGAACTGCTCTTAGTTAATGATAGCTCACTTGATACACTGAAAAAAAAAATCATTCTAAATCTCAAGTTTAAAATTCTTAACTTTTGCATGCATGTTTTAAGTCTGTATTCAGGATATTGTTGTTAAATTAAGACAATATGATGGTTAAAATGGCAACGACTCAACAATGTACACAACCCCGAAAATTAAAATATTACTAAGAAAAATCGGTTTAAGAAAATCTAATATTACCGTACTTCTGACACCGCATTTTATACCGAAATCCCAGATCTTTTTTTTCTGTGTACCATCGCATTAAGGCCACCCAAGTTGTTGATTATTGGTCGCTGATTGCTGTGTGCTGCATCTGCTGCATGCTGATTGATTTGTGACGACCTGTTTATTGGCTTTGCTTTTACATAAGCCGCATTTTTGTTGTTGGCCGTCTTTATGTTGCAACACGCACTTGCGGAAGTTCGTCTTGGCCGTTGTCCATCGTCCGACGTCGCGCATGCGCAATAAACCGTTTTTATGCATAACGGCTCTGTGCACGCATTGACGGATTGACGCATTGACGCATTGTTGCTTTTGACTTTGGGTCCACGTAACATCATTTGACTAGGCCGTTGGCGCTCGATCGCTCGCATGTGCTAATTAACTGTTGACGGCTCAGCTCAAGTTGAAGTTGAAGTTGAAGTTATGTGGCTTTATTAGCTTATTGTCTAACACTAACGGATACTGATACTAACACATACTCTCATCTGTTTTGCCTATAGAAATGGCTTATACAAATCCTGTCCTTTAATGCTGATTGGCGGCATTCGAAACGTTGCATCCTTCGACATGCCAAGTGGTATATAGGGTCGTCTAATTGGCATCCAACTGCTGTCGCTCGATGACAAATCACCATGATAACTCTTATATGTCGGAGCTGAGGAATGAATGATCTCTAGCCGGTCTCTCGCATGCCCACTCGTCAAAATAGACTTGAGGGCCAAGAGGCCAGCGGCTGCCAGCGCGATTTTGCCCATGACAAATGATGAGGCCGAGAGCGCCGTTAGCCATTTCAAGATCAAGGGCAACAAAATCAACTTGGCCAACACAGCAGCACTCAATAGTGGATAGAGCATCTTCAGTAGCTTCTTGTTTTTGTGATGCTTGCCACGACCTGTGGAGTAGTGTGAATGGAGATAACAATGGTGGCTGGAAAGCGTCTACATACCTTCGGCTGTCCACGTATCTAACACATTGGTAACTTCTTTGGCGCTTAGTTTATTATCAAGAAACTTTCGAAGTATTTGCTCTGCCTGCCCGAACCACTCATGTTCTAGACGCTGCTCCGATGCAGCCAATTCCTGTTCAGTGTCCTGCTCAACAGCAGCCACAATTGCCCCTCCAAGTTGCAGTGCAGGCGGCAGACCATAGGCCTGGCCTAAGCACAAACCACAGGACACACAGAAAACAACTATAGCGATCAGCATTTCTAACGTTCTACACGGCAGCGCACTTCTAAAGAAACTGAAAAGTAGCCGAGCCCACGCAAACTAACTAGCTAATAATCTGACTAACTTAGTATGCACTCTCGAACATCGTTGCACTCGAATGCATTTCGGCTACCTGATGAGTCTGGCCAAATGGTTTAGAGCTCGATTACTGCTGTGTTTTGTTCTATTATGTTTTCATCTACATATTTCTATAATTTTCTTCGCTTTTTTGCTTTCTTTGGTTCTGCTTTTCGATTCAGTTTTACTTAAGCGTGAACACATATTAAGTTTTCCCTACTTTAATAAACGGTTTACAGTTGCTGCCATTGTTGTTGTTACTATTATTATTGCTGTTGTTGCTGTTGCCGTTGGTGGTGGCTCAGACATCAACAAGTAAAAACTCTTCATTATCGTTGGCAAGCATTTTGCTTACCGCGTTGCGGTTCACTTGTCATTTCAGCTGAAAACATTTTTCCATTTCAACACCGTAGAGAAATGCCAACTACAGACCTCAGAGTTTTAATTTTGAACACATTTGTGTGTCCCAAGGGTCACAGAGAGCTTCATTTATTATGCCAAAAACATGTTTCAATTGCATTACTAACAATTTCTCATATTGTATTGCAACTTTTGTAGCACTTTCAACTGAAAATATCTTCATGCGTACTTCAAATAGACATGTTTTTGTTGCACTTGTTTTTTATATATTTTAAACCTCAGCTTTTACCACATCAGAATGTTGTTTACGCACAACAAAACTTAATTAGATACCATAATTTATTCAAAATGAAAACAATTCTAAAATTGATTAGATTCTTTTTACACATATGTTGTTTGCTTAGCATCAAAATAATTCCATACATTGTGTTGTCATTTAATGCAATTAAACACATGCATATTTAAACATTTAATGCAATTATTCATCAAAACACTTGTATATTTTGAAAAATTTAAATTCTTGGCAGGATTCATTTTAATTTGGCTAATTGCGGCGGCTGCACACGTTGTCTATTATCAACCATATTTGAATTTTATCAAATTAAATTCACCCCAATATACGTATTTTAATGAAATCGCAAAAACAACAATATTATAAAAAAGCTTTTGTTATTGGATGTTTTTGATTGTTAAATGCATCCGGGGCAGTTTAACGAAATTATCCAATACTCGTACAAATTGAATCGGCTGTCGAAATATCTGAGTGTGTAATAATAGTACGAGCATGTAGCTGTTTTTAAGGGGTGTCCACGCATATTGAAATCCACGCACGTGGCTCAAACCTAATCGCAGTCAACGGCAACGTCAACGTTAACGCCAAAGTTAACGCCAACATTGACGTCAACGTGTTGTCTGTCGCTAGATATCATGACCAGACTTTGGTAACTTAAAAGCCCTTAACGTCACTTAACGTTAAAGCGGTTTTAGACATCCGGGCGTTGTTGCAATTACTCTATTGAATAAATCGATATTATGTTAACTTAAACTGAGTTAAATTTAAATACATACATGTTTAATTTTTTTGTAAGATATAGATTGATACTTAAAACTATAAATCGTATTATACAGGATATTAATTACGAATTGAATTTAATCAGGAGTATATATTGCAAAAGATTTTTTATTAAATATAAAATGGAACAATTAACTGAAAAATAATACATTTGTGCTAAATATAAGCCACTATAAATAAATTAAATTAATACCTTAAAATATGGTTCAATTTGAGCCAATGTAAGAGTATATATAAGTTCGATAAGTAATTTAACTTTCTTTCGAGCTGTTTGTTGATATTACTTAATTTCACAATGTGGTGCGACTTCTTATCAATACAATCGCTACTCGCAGGTTTTGTACTCAAAATGGGCCAATTAATGCCAAGGTCCCACCTAAATCTCAAAATAAATGTTTTCATCGGGCTTTAAATTTTTTTCAATACAAGCGTTTTGCTTCCATGACCACCAGACGATGTCTTCAGGCTCATCACTGCCGTGAACAGAGCAAAGAAGAATCCGGCCAAGCCGGTGGTACCCACCAAAAGGGTCAGACCACCAATCAGAACTGGGATCAGTGTCAGAAACTTCAGTTTGTAGGCAATGAGCAATGGCAGCAGCAATTTCTGTAATTTCTTTTTAATCTTTTTAATTTTCCGACTTTGATAGGTAGGTGCCAGGCGACTGTAACGTCCTTGAACTTCCTTTGATGTTGCTGAAATGGCTGCTCTGTCCCTGACATCCAAACTACTGGAAATGGATGAAGTATCTGCAAGGAAAAACGTCACAGTCTTGCGGTTAATTAAACGTCCAGAACTTTTGTGCGTTGAAGTGCATAAAGAGACTCATAAACGGCGTCCATCGCGTTGGAAAACTTATTCAATATTCATAAGAATCAATCTACCTGGTAAAGGCTGCTGCTCCACCTCTTCCTCGTCCTCGGCCTCCACGACACCCTCCACGCTGATGAGACTTCGCAAAGTGTCGCAAAAGTTGCGCACCTTCAACACAGCTTGCTCAAAGGGCGCCAAATAGTTGTCAATATTCAGGAGAGGAGCCGACGGCTTTTCGATGCCACCGGCAGCAACATCAACAGCATTAGTTAAAGCCCCAAAGTCGTTGGCATCGCGCACTTCCGGCATCGCACGCATATCCACTTCCTGGATATCCCTCAAACCTGGCAAGGGCAATTGAAGCCTCCTCTCGTTTCCTTCTCCGCCTCCGCTTCCACTTCCTCCACCAACGCCTACGCTTCCCCCACTACGTACCGTCTGGCTTATGGCTAACACATAGCTGGGACTATCGTTCAGATTTGGCCGCACCTGTTTGTAATTTCCGTTGGCAGCAGCAACAGCAGCAGCATCATTTGTGGATGTCGACCTTGGATTATAGCGATGATTGTAGGCGTAGTAATTGACAGGAAGTCGATGTTGCTGTTGCTCCTGTTGTCCCTGTATTGATGTTGCTGCTGTTGCTTGCAAGATGAGCCAATTGTTGTGGCCTGTCAATGGCTGCCAGGCGTTAAGATTTACTTGCAGTTGCTGCTGTTCATTGTTCAACAGGCTGCTGCGTTGCTGCGTGTTGTTGCTGCTGCTGTGTCGCCAGCAGCCCGGAAGTGTCTCCATTAAAGCGACTGTCGCTGCCAGCTTTGGCCTTCCCCATCAGTATATAAATAGCGAATACAAGCATTTCTAGATACCGCATCTTAAGGGAAGTCCTTATCAGTTGACACTCGACTCGATACACACACTCTTACACACACGCACACGCAATCCGCTTGCCGTTTAGAATTGAACTGAGCCACACTCTTGAGATTTTGGTGAACCAAATTCTACGAAGCGCTCGACATTTTATGGCTGATTCAGTTGAGTGATTTAACGGCCTTTCGCCGAAAGTGGCCACTGCCCAGTCGAATAAATAGACGAATGCTGATCTTTGGTTGGCTAGAAATGTTTTCTTGATAACTTTTACTGCGAGTATGCCACCTTCTAAGATACGTCTTACACTGGCAATTACACTTAGTCATGCATAACTTGATTAGAGAACTTTCCGCTTGCCCCCCGTCTATTATGTGGCCAACAGTTATGTATTAATATCAATGAAAATTAATAATTGCATTCTAAGAATTGTTCAGTTGACCAAAATGCGGTTTTAAGACACAATGTGATTGCAGCGTGATATTTCAATTAAACATGGCCATTGTCAGCTACCACATCAATACGATAATATTAGAAATTGCTTTTGGCCATTGAAGCGTTGATGCTTTAATTAATATTTTTGTGTACGAGTGTATTTTTTTTTATTTTTATATGTACCTCAGACTCTTTTCAGTTGGTCTCTGTCAACACTTGCACTTGTAGTTTCACTTTCTGCCCTTTTTGCGTGTTGCAGGCTCGTTGTCGTTGGCAACTCAACTCAAACCAAACTGCAACTTGCTCTTGACATTATGATTCTATATAAGTGGGCAAGTCTATGACACAGCTTGGACTCGTCGCTTGGAAAGTGTGCCCAATGCCAATGATCATCTCACTAGCAACTTGTTTAAATTATTGAAGTACTTTGGGCGACGTGCGTGCTAATTGGCACTCTGAACTTGCAACACAGTTGTTGCTGCTAATTTGCGCCCATCTCAACACTGTCACGCATAGCGTCAGAGACTCTTGGTCATATCAAGTGCACCCATCATCAATTTAGACTGCACGTGTCTACCAACTTGATGAATTAACCCTTGCGGCAAATTCAAGTCCATTTTCATTGGGTTTTCGCACTGAGCCTAAAAGAAGCCACAATGCATGAGTCTGCATATGCTTTCAGGCGTCTCGTTACTTTGTGTTGCATGCTTTTAAGCGCTTTGGAAAGTGTGGATTAGATAGATTGTTGCATACTTTTAAGGTGATTCAAAGTGTTGAGTGCTTCACAGTAAATTGAGTTCGATTCACAGAATTCACAACATGTTCTTAGTTGTTTCTGTCATTGGAATAGGTTTAATCCAGGTTGCCTACTCTTAAGTGCTGCTAATGCAAGCTGCAAGTGACAGCTTAGTTAGTATAATACTGGATCCGTGCTACACCATTTGTGAATTGTGATTAGTTCCGATGAAACTTTGAATTGATGGATAAAACACCTCATAGTATAGTACTTACATCCATGCAGGATGTGTACAAAAAAAAAGCAGGAAATAGAAAGTATCGAGAAATTGTGAAATGTAGTTAGCAATTCTAAGTATCACCACTTAAGAAAGATTTATGCGAAATGGCTAAAAGCCTGCAAGCTGGAGATGTCTATTAATGTAGACAAATGTTAATAACGAGAAATTGTAAAATGTAGATAGCACATTTTAGGTACCACTATATAGTTTATTGAGTGTAAGCTTCCAAGTGGCTGCTTAGTTAAGCAAAGTAGTAGTAGTATATTTAAATATTTGGTGAGAAATTCTAGTTAAAGAAAAATTATAAGAAAGGTGCAGAGACTGCATGCCAAGAAATTGTAAAGTTCTTTCAGAAAATTCAACTAAAGTAAATGCAAAACATGATAAAAGCAACATTTATATTTCATTGCCATATTTCCAATTAGTTAGTTGCAGTCGGACAACAACAGCTATGATAAATAAAATAAAAACAAGCAATCACAATCTTAGACTCTGGCCAATGAAACCATTTACGACTTTTATGTGTTTATTTAAATATTTTTATTACCATTTGGACAATCGCTTTGTCTTGTTTGAAGTGTTCAAGCGTGGTCACATCCCCTTTGAGTTACCCGCTTTGCATATTAAATTTTTAGTTTGGACAATTTTCTGGTTGTGCGACTATCGTTATTTGTTGGCAATAAATTAATTTGTTTTTATATATAAGAATACAATAGATTGAAAAACTTAAGCAGAATCAAAACAACGCTAAATATAATATTGAATCCATTTGAGTTCTTTTGGCTGTGTCATCATCAGTCAACATCAATTGATCTGAACGGGGATTCAGATCACTACTGAATAATCCCAACTCGATTGACTTCTTTTAAACTGAATTTGTAATGTCTGAAATAAATTGAATGCTAACGAATTCAGATAGAACTAGTTTAAGACCCACACTTCCTAAGCCGGCGTTAATAGAAGTAATAAATTCACTTTCGGGGCATTACCAAAACTGATCAACATTCATAACCAGCCTTGAATTGGGCTGAACAGACCTTTCTAGTCAGCATGTTGAGTTGTTGCTGCGAGTTCTGAGATGTCGCTTATACATTACTTTAGTCAATAAAATTAGTGGTTTCTGAGATGTTTCTTTAGCTGTTGTTTTTGACCAGCTTTAATCATATTCATTTGCAAAAACAGCTGGTAACATCAGCTCTTAAATTGAAAGCGTTTTGGGTTATTCCAATTAGTTTAACGTCTGCTGTGACAGCGTTCAGTGCAATATGAAAGTGAGTTAGCGATGCCTTCGCAAAAGGATTCAAGTCCTTAAGGACAAGTGGACACTTTTTAACTCTCTTTTTCTCATCCAGTTGTTTGTGTGTCTCTTGGCTTTGGCCGCCACATTGGCAACCACAAATGCAGGACTTTTGGGACTCCTGAAGGGTGGTGGCGGCGGCGGCGGCGGCTACGGAGGTGGTGGCTACGGAGGCGGTAACTACGGAGGCGGTGGTTGGTCCAGCGGTGGAAGCTACGGTGGCGGCCATGGCGGTGGCTACGGTGGTGGATACGGTGGCGGTTATGGCCATGGTGGATCTGGTGGAGTTCAAATCATTAAAGTAATCGACGGTGGACACAGTGGTGGATATGGCGGCGGCTATGGAGGCGGATATGGTGGAGGATATAGCGGCGGTCATGGCGGATATGATGGTGGATACGGAGGCGGCTACGGAGGCGGCCATGGCGGTGGCTATGGAGGCGGCCATGGCGGTCATGTGGATATCTACAAAGTCATTACCACAACGACCCACAGTGGAGGATATGGCGGCGGCTATGGAGGCTATAGCGGCAACTATGGCAACTCTGGCGGTTATGGATCCTACGGTGGTGGTTATGGCAACGGCGGCTGGTCCAGCGGCAAGTCTGGCTGGTGGAAGAAATAAGCTATGAATCCACTCGATACTAATGTTAAATAAAACCAGTTCTTTACACTCCAAGGTTACAAGAAACTAAAAAGAAATATATTTGTTTACGTATTTTATTTCTGAGGGAAGATAACTCATTTAAGCATCTAACTATTTTGATAACCTGTTCCAAACATATTATTATAAAGCTTAACTAAATCTGTAAAAAGTGGAAACAGGAAAACGAGTTGGTTATGATTACCTGTCATATTCAAGTCGTCTTTGTATTTCATAACAATTTGATAGAAAAACAAACAACAAGATAGAAAAGTGGAGGTAGGATATCTCCAAGTCGGTAATTCTTTTCTAGTATTTTACGATCCACTTTTATAGTTGTTAATAGCCTCGTTGTCCGACTGAGTCTAAAAGTAGCCACGTTGTCAATGTTTCAGGCGTCTTGTTGCTTGTGTTGCATGTAAGAAAAACAAGTTGCATGCTTTTAAGCGCTCTCAAAAGTATAGATGAGATATACTATAGCTTTTTATTGTTTAAACCAGGGATTAAGACATTAACCGAAACCATAACCTTTAACCGATGAAAACCGATTGAAATTTGTAACCGTAACTGAAACCGTAACCGTAAAAAAATGTTTCCGCTATACCGAAACCCATGAACCGAAACTCTTTAAGCCGAAATAACCGTTTAGTAACCGATTTATAAGGGTTAATTTCGGTTTTGGCCGTCGCAGCTACTGAACAACTTTGAACTGCCATAACTTTGTTAAAAGTTTATTAATTTTCATGCGCAATGTAAATTTGTGCATGATTTTATCGTTTAATTCGTTCTGCATTTAATCTTTTTTTCATTTTGAATATTTTAAATTTTTTTAATTTTTTCGAAAAATACAAAGGGGTAAGTAAATTGCAAATTTTATTTCTGTAGAAAGAATATCACTTTGATCATCAAATAAGTTATGCAAACTGTTTTAATAATATGACAAAAGAGTGTCAATTAGAACGGTTATACATATTGCTAAATTATATTTTATATTTAAATATCACGCTCTATACGTCTTTGTATATTCGTTTTACAATAATGAAATAATAAACGCAGGTATTCGCAAAGAGCTGTGGGAATATAGTTTTTGCAAGTCGATTACTTTTATCTTTACTTTAACTTCTACCTTTAGCATTATATTTTGCGGTCCAAAATAACCTAATAAATAAGAAACCTAATTATGAAAATTGCTAGCAATTTATATCGATTATGCATGATTTGGACAATCAAAAGTATATTATTCACAATCTTGAGCTTTAAAAGTTTAACTTTTATATATTCAACATGTATATAAAGTGATACGGATTTTCTTAATAAGCTTATTCCTTCCACCTTATGCAACAAGCCAACAGGAACAATTAATTTACTCTTGAAAGTGATGTAAGCTGCTATATTTATATGAAAACAACAGGGGAATCTCAATCTCCTTCCATCCAAATATTTGTATTAATGTACCAACGATTGCCAAGAGCAAGCACGCCATGAAGTTTATGGGGAAGATATGAGAGTTGCGTGGGCTGGCAGACAACATATGAGCCTCCAGGCACTTGGTATAAAGGTTGGCAAGGAAATTGACCTTGGAATATGTGTAGTACACTGTACTGGGAACACCGATGTGTATGTGTGTCGTGTATTTTAGGATACTGGCTCGCACGTGAGTCCGCAAATGTCGACCAAATGGCTTTAAGCTGACCTTTGTGAGAAAATTGCAACTATTTAATAATTTAAGATAGCCAATTTCGATTCGTAAATGTTTTATTTGTAAATTTTTTTTGTATCTTTTGTGTTTTTTAAAAACTTTGCTGCTTACATAGGAATCTCTCTTAGAACTAACAAATAAATAATGTTAATAAATTATTAATTTAAACTACAGTTAGGCGAACTTAACTTTAAGTTAATCAAAATGGGAAGAACGTGTGCGCGTGAAAAATAAAATAAAATGGAAATGGAAATGAGTGCAGAGCGTGCGTGGCGTCTTCGTTAGACAAAGAATGATGAATAATTGAAAAGTAACAGGAAACGTGTTGTGTGTGAGTGCAGTTGGAAGTTAGATAGATGGAGAGCTTGGCAAAAGTTCAGGTAGAAGAGTGGAAGTCGATAGCTGGAACTGTTGCTTAACAGTAAACGATAGACAAATGGATCGATAGAACGGAACAGACAGATTGCGTCACATAATCGATTATATAATTCAAATGCTAATGATTAATAACACACAGTGTGAACGCACGTTACAGATACATTTCCAGCGATGTATCTGTAGGTGCTAACTGTGCTCAGAGTCAGAATGAACCGTTGGAAACGCATCAAGTTTCTCATGGTGCAAAAAATCAAGATAAGTTACTTGAAAAATCTAATTACAATTTGCCTGTCTCTTTGTCTTTATGTCTCTTTGTCTGATGTCTGCTTGTGATTTATCTACAAGATAAATGCAACTACGTATCTTAGAACTTTGAATTTTTGTGTTTGAGTGCGCTTATGACTTTGTCTGCTTCGGCTGCAGCGACGCTGCCAGTGGCTGCAGTTGTTGCTGCTGCTGATGTTGCTGCTGATGCTGCTGCAGCTGTGCCGCCTGTTGTCTGGAGTGGGCGCGATAGGCCAACTCCTGCGCCTCGGTCAAGGAGCGTCTGTCCCAGCCGCCGCCGCCGCCACCACCGCCGCCTCCGCCAGAGGACCAACCACCGCCTCCACCGCCACCGCCGCCACCTCCTGATGACCAGCCGGAACTGCCGCCCGATGACTTGCCAGCCATAAGTTTCTTCAGGCCAATTATGCCGGCCAAGAGCAGCGCAATCTTGGAGATAATTAACGCCTTGCCCGCCAATATATAGAGTGCTCCCATGGCAATGGGCAGCATGCCCATCAGTTTTGTTGCCACCATCATAGCCATCATCATTCCCATTTTCTTCATCTTGCCGCGACCTGCAATTAAATGAAAACTATGAAAATGGTGTGCAAATCCCAGTAAAAGAACTTTTAATTTGTGTCTTGATATTTGATCTTAAATGTACATGGAGAAAATAGACCCAAGTCAGACACTTTTTAAAGTTAACTATAACAATTATAAATTTAATAACAACCTTAAATTATTTTACTACATACGAGTACTTACTTATAAACTGAGGAAAAGCATTTTATTTATTTTTTGTATTTATTTTTCACACGCTTTCATCTAGAGCCCTTGAATTATGAACAATGCGTGTCTTTAGCCTAGTACGCGAAATCAATGGAGATGTTTTCTTTAAAGTTTTCCTGCTGCAAGATGGTGAAAGTTTCCAACTCTGTTGCCAAGTTACAAAGGCTGTGTGAGAATATTTTGGCTGCAGCGTGTGTGGCTTTCATTTTGTTGCAGACCTCGTCCACCATCAGGGATACGTTTTTCGATTTCACTTGGATGGTGAAAATGATTCGGCTAAGGCTAAGGCCAAGGCCATGGCTGTTTAAATGTGGCCAAAATAAATGCAATGAGACAGTCATAACCAGCTTGGAACAAGCATTGCAATTAGCCAAAAATGGTCGTGCAATTGGGAAAGTGTTGGCCAACTCGTATATGTACGAGTATCTCGTACTCGTATCAATTGAAAATCTTGATCAATGATTTGAAAGTAAAAGAAAAGAAAAACCACGCGCTGTGAAAGTAAGTTCACTTTTCATTACAAGAAAATGTTGGTTGTCGCCAACGAAAAGCTTTAAGTGCTTGTGTCAAATTTGTAATTGATGCAAGCCATTGACGGCCAAGAAGACATTAACATGGCACACCAGACCAGAGAAACGTGACCCACACTTTCATTGCGTTCGACACGGTCATGACCTCTCAAATCCCCTACATCTTCATGTCATGTTTTCGTGTTCATGCAGTAGCTAACAAGGGGGGAAAGGGTATATTTACATAGTACCTTTGCCTTTAACTAGGTCTCAATTTTTAGCGGTCTCTTTTTGTACTTTTACAAAAGAATTCCCCTTGGAATTCATGGTTTCTGTTCTTACCACATTACTGCAATATTTGAATAATATAAATAAATTCTCATAAAAGTGGATACAATTTTAGACTATTTCTTAGATATTTTTAGGGCATTCAAGTTTCGGTTTGGAATGGGTGCTTTATTTCCATATTTGTGTGTCGGCCAACACGAAATTCTGGCATGACAATTTTTCGTCATCGTGTTGTTTTTCTTGTTTGTGTTGTTGTTCGCATTTGTAGGTCATTGTTGGTTTTGCGAACAAGTTTCGTCTGCATTTCTAAGTGTGTGTGTGTGTCTGTTGCCTGTTGTCTGTGCTACAAAAACAATTGCACATTTTCCCATCGAGAAGAATTTTCTACACTCGTTACATACAATGCAAAGATGATATGCCAAAACTGCAAGCAGTTGCCAAGGAAATGGGCCAAGAAGTTGCCTAGCTGTGACTTTGCTTGCCAATGTCATTGCCAGCTACACAATTAAGAAGTTGTATACACAATATATGTACATATCTTGGCTCTAATAACCGCCGGATGGTGGCCCAATTATGACGCGATTGAAACAACAGACTACAGGCATCAATCCGTGGCAATTCAATCAAAATTATGTCACTGTCACGCGCAATGCATGCATGCATTTAGCGGTGTTTTCATGCAACTAACGTAACTGCAATTACAGCTCTATGTCTGTGTGTGTGTCAGTGGGTATTTAAATGGGTGTGTGTCTCTGGCATGCTTACCTTCCTCGAGGCCGCGTCCAATCTCATCGGAAGTCAATTTGGGGAAGCTAATCTGCAGCGAGTGTCCATTGAAGAAGTAACTTAGACGTTCAATTAGCATATTTGTCAGCTTTGCATCGCGATCTGTGCCGGATCGAGCCAAGGATGATTCCAATTCATTTTCGCTAAAGGCAGGTGGGCGTGGCGCGGATTCTAGACGCATCAGTTTGATGCCATCAGCCACGTTAATAGCATCAATGGGCGCAATGCGATCTATGAAAGAAATGGCCTTCTTCTTCAGACATGGCACAAATCCGCCCTCAGCCCGATTACATTCATCGTAGACCCGGAGCAAGGTTCGTGCGCCTGCGTTTTGATTACCTCCAGGCAGATTATTTAGCTGCTCCGTGGCCGCATCGCATTTGCTGGCGAGGCAGAGGGTCAATAGAACCAGGCTAATAGCTTGAGCTCGCAAATGCTTTTGCTTAAATGTCATTTTGTGTTGTTGCACGTACACACACACACACAGGCACTCACAATATCACAAAAACACACACGCGTCCACTTCCACGTCCTCACTTAACTGTCAACACACGCGTCAGGTGCTTGACTAATCCTTGATGCTGATCTGATGGCTTGGAGCGCGTCTTGCACTGACTGCAAGTTTAAATCAAACTGATGATCAGCCTTGGCGCGCTTTATTCTTTTATAGACCTTTCTTTCGGGCCGTCAACTTAATCACAATTTGATTTTCTTCGTGCTCGCAGTTAAAGTCGTAACCCGAAGTCGAGCTCGGCTTCGTTTTGCGGCTCGTGGATAGTTTTCTTCGTTGTGCCTCAATTTCCACAAGGTCTGTTAATGTTGCTGTTGTGTGGCTGCCACTGTTGTTGCTGTTGTTGCTGCTGCTGTTGCTGCTGCTGTTGCTGCTGCTGTTGCTGCTGCTGTTGCTCTAATGATCATCGCAGTCGCAGTTACAGTTGGAGGCTGCAACATGTTTTTTTACGTACAGCTTTCGTTGTTTATGGCCAAATACATTAGTTGAATTTGTTGCTTTAGTAGGTGTTTGGCTTTTAACTATTTTTAAACTGGCTGCCGTTTTCGTCGCCATTGCAACTGCGCTTGTCGACACTTTAATATTAAATTGGAATTTTGTAATTTTCGCCTCCCATTTCTTTTGCCATTCAACTTGACCATAAAGAAAGTATTTACCACTTAAACACTTGCAGTTTGCAACACAACTTTATTATGCAAATTACTTAGAGGGTGGCAACAATAACAACAACAACAACACCTTTCAACGATACGAATATTCACAACTATTAGAGAGTCGATAGACTGCCTGATGGCCAATGCAATCAAGGGCTTTCAAGTAGGCAGATACCATGATATGCATCTATTAGAGCCAGGCCAAGTGGCTAGGCCGTTGACTTGCTGCTGATGCTGCCACAGAGTGGCAAATTGCTGGCGTCCCACGTTTGGTTGCCCAGTTGATGTTGCTGTTGTTGTTGCTGTTGCTGTTATTTCTGCTTTAACTTCTGGTGTGTTTTATGCATGAGCCAGCATTCGTATCTGGCCATGAATCTGGTAGAACGTGCCCGTGCATTCGCCACAACCAAACCGAAAAGCAGGCAGACAGGCTAAAGGAAAGGAAAGCCGCCGCAAAGGCCGCATAATTGTGGCTTTTCTCTGTGGCTGTAAAAACTTTTCCCCAAAAATACCAGCGGAAATAAATAAATTTGCTGGATTCTTGTCTAGTGCTTTCGCTCAGTTTGCTACCAATGGACATTTTATGATGCAGGTGCCCTTTACGGGCCAAAAAAGGGATTTGCCCGCAAGCCACTCAACCTGACTCTGTGTGCTACTCATTTTCAACTAATAAAGTCCGCAAGTTTAGGTCCCAGAGCTGTGACACAGATCTCTGACACATAACTGTCGTGTCGACTACTTGTTAACCAGCATTGTACTTACCCCATGTTACGAATAAGACACACTTGCTAAATCATTTTCAGTCGCCTTCTGGGCCATTTTATAGACTTTATATATCTCATAGTTCACTTCACTTTCACTAAAGAGCGCCAAATGCATTAATAAAAGACCATGATCATAATCCAGGGCCTCGAGACGCGTTAGATTTGCATCGATTTGAAATCGTAAATGCATTGCTTTAGATAATTTGATTGTATTACAAGTATAGTAGTATAACGAATACAATTGGTGAATGGATAGTTTACTAAGTATACATTTTTTTAGCTTTGAATAGAGTGCACCAACCTCCTTTGTCATGCACCATTAAAAAAATTTATTGAAAATGTATTTGTTTGAATATAAGTATATAATAATTTTAAACATTTTTTTTATCAAGACTTCTTAAATAAAAAGTTCGGTTCGGAAAAAAATTTATGTCATAAATTGTATGCTAAAAAAATAATGACATACATTTTATTTGAGACTTTAAATAAAAATAATTCATATATGAATCTTCTAATAACCTTAAATTATTTTTAAAAATCGAGTTTTTTTTATAATTTAATTGGTTTTAAAAATCGTGAGCAAATTAAATTAACAAAACATATTTTTTTTGTATAAGATTGAACCAAGGTTCCAACCCAATCCTAAGTCTTACCATATGGCTCGAACCGAACCTTTACAAAAATTATGCAGGTTTGAAGCCTTGATTTTTATAACTATCATAAAGTTTTTATTCATGATTGAGTTGATCAAAAGTCAAAAGATTTTTTTTTTAAATCTAAAGGTTGCACACAGTCTTTTTGAATGTTTTCACTCCATCTCCTTCCTTTCCCCTTTAACTATTTCCTGTTTCGAGGTTTTCTATTTCACTCTATTTAAAATATTTCTTAGATTTGAAATTCTGACAGTCTGGCATAAGTATCTATAAGAAATGTATTATACTCAACTGACAGATTCAAAAATTGCATGTTTGACGTCTAATGAAAAAAAAGAGTAAGCTCGCCCTGCCATTCAATTTATGCAGCACATTGTTTATTTTCAAGTTGCACATGGATAATGCATCCAGTTGAAATGCATCCGTCAAAATGTCCATCACGTATTTCTCGTTGATTACTTACAATAGGAGCCTGGGACCCTATTGACATGTCTTGTTGTAATGCGGGTGCAGCTGTCTGGTTAATAGTATCCGCATCCGTGGACCAACACGTTGGCTAACACGCTCATAGTTGTACATGGGAATGACGATATCTATCGCCCATATCTTTACTGGCCGAAGTACAAGTGAGTCGACTCCAATTGTCTGCTTCAGTGCCTCGCAGACACTCTTGTTTCCACGGGCAAGGCCAAACGGCTGCCCGAGGCACCAGCGAGCTATCATTGTCTGTGGCCCACGCCACCTCCCGCCATCCTCCGTCCAAGATTCGCCATCTGGCATCTCACATCTGGTGATGACGCGCCTTGCACTTTTCTCTCAAGAGCCAAGAGATTTTCCAACGTTTTTCTGTGCCATTTTGTGGTTGGAGACCAAAACAAAATAAAGCAGCAACAGTAACAGCCATAAAAACAATTTCATTGTGGCAACGTTAAAAATAAACCAGAATTGCGTTTTAATAAACAGCAGACTCTGAGACAGCAACAGACACGGCAACATCAACAGCAACAGCAACAACATCAACAGCCACAACGAGAACAACATTAAAAAAACACAACAACTTTAGCATCCACATTGCGGCTTTTATGTGTGTGAAGTTTTTCATTTTCCAGCAGAGAAAGTATATAAACTGTTCTAAATTCTTTTTAAATACGTTAACTGGCCGGCAAGTGCAAAAGCCTTTGCCGGGTTAAAGATAGTTTGACTTTCAGTTTTTAGAACTTGAATATATATATATATATATATATATAGACATGAGTGTACATGTGTGTGTTTGTATTTACTTTGTATAACTTTCTATTTCATGCGGGCGTTCATTTAAGCGTCCCAAGTGCAATAAAAGTTGCAATTTTCACGAAATGAGCTAAACAATAGAAAGTGAAAACTTGTATGTTTTTTTTGTTTTGTTTAATTTTGACGCTCTCAGGGTCTTAATAACATTAGCAGCAAACCTTGAAGCATATCCGCCGATAAAGATCAGAGTATAGACAGATATGTATACATATAATCGTACAAATATATATACAGTATATAAGTTAATCAGAGATTTGGAGTACCTGTCTGTCATCTGGTTTGATGGCACATTGAAGCTAATCAAAGCTTGCTGCACGCCGTTCTCACAAATCTCACACTAATTAGCTTTTATATGCAACCAGCTGAGGGGCGCGATAAGCTGCCAACTTTCAGCTTCGGCGGATGTGGCAGCCACAAATTGTGTCAACATAGTTGTGTGTAGACGGGGTTGAGGATGAGACTCTCGGAGTGTGGCGCGAGGCCATTTTTCACTTAATCTGCACACGATTTATTTAAACGGTTGGCCATTTTGAGGATTTTCAAAGAATGAAAACAAAACAACTGAAATTTCCACAGCTGGCCAAACGTTGAGTTAATCACTTTCTGGTGTCAAAGAAAATGTATTTTTATTATTGCATCAATTAATTATAATGCGTTTTTGCTTTCTTTGGTGAAAATCTGGCAGTTGGTCTCTGGTCTCTGGTCAGTGGGCAGTGGGCAGTGGATGCGGCATGATATATGTGTCGACTTGTGCGTGCTTCGTACTTAGATTCTCAAGTGAGCAATGGTCGAGCAACCTTTGGACCATAACGCTTGGGTTGACTCTCTAATTAAAGCGATTAAATTAAAATGCTGAAAGTAACAATTAAAATCCCTAAGCACTTGACTCGGCCAGTGAAACTGGGAAAGGCAGACAATCGACTTTAGCCAATGTTTGCAGACAGTAAGTTAGCAAGTAGACAAATCATTACCACAAAACGATTTTATTGAGTATTATCCGCTTATGCATATTTGCCTTGCCTCAAATTCAAAGCCTTCAAAGCCAGGCTAAAACCAAACCAAAACCATAAAGAAATACAATATCTTTCTCAGGAATACCTTGCCTTTGGCACTTGCAATTGTTAACTGTTTGGCTCAAGCCTTGACATGCAACAAACTGTACAGTGAACTCTCCAAAAAGTCAAAATTGTTGTGGCTGAGGCAATGCCGAGGCCAAGGCAATGACGACTGCATTGCCAAAAGGTTGGGGCTCCTCTTCCTTGCCAGCCGGTTTCACTCTCTCGCAGATGCTTTCACTTTTTTGGTCACTGTCACGTTCGCCAGTGTTTCAATTTATCATCCACGGGTGGTTGTTCGCCTGTCGGTCCATTGAACCCGAAGTAAACACAGAGAAAAAAGCCATCATGGGTTAGATTTAGGGCCAGCAACGGGTTAAAGCTCCATCATTTGTCAAGGTGACCGAACAGCAAGCGCAGCGAGTCAACTCGTAAGCCCTTCTAAGACCCCCGGACTCAGGCTGCCAGCACCCAAAAAATCATATTTAAATTGTTACTTATTTGTGACAATTCTTCAAGTGAGATTTGAAGCAAGCGCCGAATTAGCTGCTTAATGGGTAAACAGTCATTCATAACAATTGTGGCAATGTGTTCACGTCTTTTATTTTATTTCTTTATACACGACTAAAAACAGTCGGCAAAAAGAAAATTAAGTTAAAAAATAAAAATTATATAAAGAAGTAAACAATTAAATTAATATTACATTTAAATTAAAAACTGAACCGAAAAAAGGTCAAGTCTGTGATAAACAAAAATTATAATTGATCCAACATTTGTTGCAAGGATTGGCGAAAACCCAGAAAACCCAATCAAATCAATATAAAAATGTAAAGTTCAAAAATAATAATAAAAAAAATAACTATAGATCTATGATCTTTCTGTTTTGCATACGGAGGATACAAAAGAGTAAACTTTGAAAATTATGCTCATATTAAATAGAAACTCTGTTTGCATATATCGTTTCTGTTGTTGTTGTCTGGTGCAGGCCAAGAGAGACAGAGACAGACATAGTCAATGCCGAGACATTAAATAAATTTTCAAGTATAGCGTGAAAATTTAATGCAATGCAACAGTATTTTTGGCTGTCTTAATACTCATTTCTCTTGCCATACCCGGCAGATATATACCTGGCATCGCTGATTGATGAGCAAGTCTACGTCTTTCACATTTGGTCATATTGATTGACATTAACATTGAACTTTGCATGTCACCGTCTGTTCGTTAGGAGATGAATTTCACCGCAAATACTTTTGGGGAAATTTAAACATACTCAAATAGTCGTGCTTATAACGCAATAAGGCGAGTAAATTGAATAATGTGCGAGTTTGATATAAAAATTACTCAAATGTTGTGATTCTGCATCTGCTTCTGGGATAAAAATAGCCAAACGCCCACAGCTAGGCGCAACATTTTATTTCTGGGAACCCAAGGGCTAAGTCTACACTGAAGGAGAACTTGGGAAGTGAAATTGAAATTTGTTGTTAGAATTTTTAAAAACACATAAACAGATTTCATGTACATTGGCAACATGTAAATTTAAGCATAATATTTACATTAAATTGAATTAAAAGAAAATTGTTTGTGAAAACAAATAAACCAAGAAATTTGTGTTGACAGCTTGGCAAAAGCATATAATAAATTCATCACAGGGTAAGTAAGTCAAGCAGCGAGTCAGTCACGGTCGGGCTTTCCACGCTTCGGCCGTGCAGTTCATCAAACGCCGGGGTCAAAGTAAAACGTAATTGGCCAACGGCGCTTAATTTGATTGAACATTTCAGACAAGCAAAGCCAAACCGCTGTGCAACGGCCACCTGAAGCAATTGTGATCTCAACCTGTGCCGACACCCGGCACCGGGAACCCGCATTGAGTAGCTAAAAGTAACCAAGCTGCAAGGTCTTTGTTTTCGTTTTTTAGCGGGGGCAACTCGGATGTCAACACAAAGTGAAAGTGAAAAATTTGTTGGCGAAAACCCCAAAAAATAAAACCAAACATGGCTTTTCCTTTTATGTAATTGTCTTGGTCCAATGCTAAATGCCAATGTTCCCAGACTGCGAGCCCACATAACATACGAGTACGTGTATTCTGGTCCGACACAGAAACAAACTCAAAGCTAAGAAATAAATAAATAAATCGATAGCATGTGAGCCTGGTAAAAGTTTCGTGCCGATCTTGGCAAGTTCGTTGCTTAAATCTTTTGTTCCTTGGCGCTGCAGTTGCCATTGATCGTCGGACAAGCTGCTAAGCGTTTTGTTTGCTTTGTGTTAACACAAATGGCAATTACAGCAAATTGGCCATTGCTGCTGCTGCTGCCGCATTTTCTTTAGCGGCATCGTTGATTTGGGTTTAGTCGAAAAACCGCGGATGAACAGTGGCTTCCACTGCGAAAGTTGCATCGCAATTGCGTGTGAGCTCAACTTGAATTATCATAAATTATCGCTTACAGATTATGCGGCTTGGTTTTCCCATCTGCTTGGTTTCACACATCTGCTCATCTCTCCATGTCCAAAATGTAGAACAACTAATGGACCTCGTCTCAACACCATCTCCAAAATTCACCACTTTCCCATTTACAACACGTAGCATTTTGGTTTGGAAATGAATAAGATTCATTTTATTCACTTAGGTGTTTGGCTATGGAGGGCAACCGATAAATTAAATACTGAAGCAAATAGTATTTATTATTTACTTTCACTAGAAAAGTTAAATTCCTACAGCAATTTGTTTTCATTATGAATTGCTGCTGACAATTGCTGCTTGCTATTGTATTTTCATGAGCTGCCTAAAAATATGCCTCACAAAATGTAAACGAGAAAAATTACAAAGCACAGCGAGAAAGAAAATACCTTAAAACTTTCAGAAATAAAGGAAACGAAAAGAGCATCTGAGAAAAGTAGTTGATGTACTTCTCTCCTTTGAAAAGCTAAGACGAAATATAACCTGAGAATAGCAGGTCACAAAAACTAAGGAACAGAGATATCCAAAACGTTATTAAAATACATGAAATTTTTTAGTGCAAATTCTCTTATTTTATTTTGTGTTGCAATAATTTGTCATAGAATTCCTTTGAGTTCCGTTGTGGCACTTTCATTAACTTTCCTACCGTCAGCGACAATTTTACAGCAATTCTAGTCGCAATTCCAGCAAATTGCGCCCAAGTGTTGCGTTCATTTCGTTTTCTTTGCAGCATATCTAATATCTGTGCCAAAATCTTTGCGTGTCCAATCGAAATGCAAGACAATAAAAAATGCTTAAGAAGCAGATTGTTTTAGTGTTGTGCCTGTGTTTGTGTTTGTATTTTTAGCTAAATCTTTACAGCCTGCTGATGAAAGTGGGCGTCAGAGCAAAGATATCATTAAGTAGTCAGCAGCAGTGCAGATCAGGCAGAGCAGAGCAGAGCTATAATAAAGAAAAGATTGAAATAATTACAAAGACTTGCTAATTACGACAATGAGCAATGAAATTGACTAGCCGCCTGCTGGCTGCCAATTGCACTAAATCTGCAACGAAGCTTTAACTCAGTTCCAGAGATGCAGCTAACATGCATATTACGCTCTGAATAGCCACCGTCAACGGCAACGGCATCAAGAAAAGCAAAACTGGATGCAACGGCTGCCTGGCTAATTGTGGCAAGGTGAAGTGTATAAATTTGATGAACAGGCGGCCGCACAAGATCAGTTGGCCAAGTGACTTTGCTAGAAGATCAACACTCCAAGACGCAGAAACCAAACAAAGGAGGAATATAGAAATACATTAAGGATATATATACAGTATAAAACATAATATGGATACGCGCCTGAGTCTACTCATTGCGCTTTTGCTGGCGGCAATCTACGCTCAGCGGCCCAGTTGGGCGTTGGAGCTGAACAACAACTCCAACGCCACAGGGAGTGGAGAGAGTGGACTACTCCGAACCGTACGTCATGTCTATGCCCAATGTGCGGACAGCGATGATATTTTTTGGTGCTGCAAGCTGCATGGCGCTCGCCTCCTTGGACGAGCTCTCAAAGTGCAGCAGCTCAGCATTGTGGATGGCGTTAATTTGGTGAGACGTGCCAGTGGCAGTGAGGACTCTCGAACAGGACGCGCCAGCATCGCCGAAAGTCAGCTGAACAATCGGGATCTGGAGCACATGTCTAGCAAAAGTTTGGATGCCTTGCTACTGGAACGCTTCCTCAACTTTCTTCACAGCCATCAGCTGCAGGTGAATCTGCCACGTCTATTGAGATATGGTGAGCGTAATAGCCAGGATTATCTGCAGTCGCTGCTGAGTTACTTTATGCCTGCAGAGGTGACTGGAGACAGCGAAGGTCGCAAGAAAAAGGATGACAAGAAATATCTGGGACCATTCATTGCTGCCGTCCTGCTCAAGACTGCAATACTAAAGATGGCCTATCATTCGATAGCCATTGTTGCTGGCAAGGCACTGATTGTGGGTAAAATAGCGCTGATCATTAGCGCGATCATTGGACTCAAGAAGCTGGTCAGTCACGATGGCGGCGAGAAGACAACCTATGAGATTGTGAAGCATCCGCAGGTGCAGCAAAGTCACACCTACTCCTCGAGCCATCAGGGGGAATACGATAGCGGTGGCCACGATGGCGGCTCCTATCATCGCAGCATTGATGACGAGATGATGATGCAGGATAAGGCATACCACGCCTGGTTGCCCCAAGGAGGAGCTGCTGCCTCTGCCTCTGTTGCCGCTGCTGCCGCCAAGGTGTCACGATAATTTCGCGTTGCATCTAAAGCAAAAGCAAAAAACCAAAGACCCAATTTTCTCAACACTTAGTTTCAATTTGTCTGCAATTGCATTGTATTTACATTTGTTGACTACAATCTTAGTATAAGCTTAGTTACCATAGTTACAAGTATTTTTACCACTGAAATACAATACATAAAGCTAGAGAAAACCACTCCTGGGCATTATGGCTGCGGACTCTTGTGCATTAGTTGTTTTGCCTTTTGTAGCTGCTGCCAAATGACGACGATTCAGGTGATCCGTCTCGTAGGCATAGTAGGCCTGCTCCTGGCCATGACTCGAGTCCTCGGTGACCGTCTCCAGTTGCGAGGGGCTATAACTGTTGGTCGGCATGCTGCGGTGCCAGCCGCTCTCGTGACTGTGGCCCGAATTGGTGACAATCACATGCTCCGGGCTACCACTGTGTCCAGTCGTACCCTTTTTTAGACTGCCCTGCAAAAAGATGCGTAACGCCATTGACTAGTCATTGTCCAGGCAATGAAACTGGAATTGGGTCATGTCTTCCCAATTCCAATCTATGCTAATTCTATTGACTCACCAGTAGCGATATGAGCAGAGCGATTTTGGCCATAATGAAGGCCGATCCGGCGATGAGTATGACCTTGCCAAGAAACATTTGAGCGAAGGTTGCCAACATTATCATGCCACCCATCATGGCCATGTGCTTATCTTTGTCCTTCTTCTTGCGACCTGTTTTGTTGAAACAGTTTTTGCTTTTATTTCTCTTTTTCATTTTATCTTTACCCTTCTTCTTCTTTTGCTTCTTCTTTTGCTTTTTCATTTTCATTTTTTTCTTTCTCTTTTTTCTTTTATCCTTGACTTTCTTCTTCTTTTTCTTCTTACTTTTCTTTTTTTTCTTTTTAATTTTTTCTTTTTTCTTTTTCTTTTTCTGCTTATCTTTATGATTATCTGTCGCTGTCGATTGCACATCAAAACTAACAAAGCTCGTCATAAATTTATCGACTTTATCATCTATGAGTGCAACTGTACCTTGATCCAATCCCATCTCGTTCCCAAAGTCATCAATGGCATTCGAAATGGTTATCTGTCTAGGAAGACGCATTCGTAACGCTCTTCCCTGTGCCAATTGGAGCAACTTCCCAGCCAATCCTCTGACGCTCCGTGCATTCTTCGATTCACCACTCTGTTGTCCCATAATCCTATGCTCCTGTGGCTCAATGCTTAAATACTCGCTCAGATGCCATGTGCTGTTGTCCAGAGCAGCTGCATCCAACAGACGTTCGCCTTCAGTGCCCAGGCATTGCCACTTCTCCGCTCCACTCAGACAATGTTGCAACATCCGTCCCAGATTACGTGGACTCCAATCTGTGGCAACAATTTCTTCGCTTTTCTTCTGATTAATGCTGAGTGTTTGGCTGCTTGGAACTACCCACTGCCAATAAAGCAAGAACACTAACAGACGCCACATTTTTATAATATTGGGAAAGTCACCGATTGCCGTTCAAACTTCAAATAACCCGGATAGACCTTAAGCTCTTTTATTTATATGTGAAACGAGTCGACTTGAGGTCTACTTTAGGAACTAACAATTAACTGGCTTGTCAAAGCGCGACACAGTCAAGCGCTCTTGATAGGAATCTAATAAGAAAAGTTTTTGAAAAGTCTTTCAAGCGGACTCGAACTCTAGACCCCTGGAACCCGACCCGACCAGACCCAACCCGACCCGATTCAGAGCTCTTGTCAGCTGCTTACTGAACCTTAAAACGCCTTTTGGCCGCTTTGTGAGTTTTGCATAAACAAACTTTCGTTTTTGGAAAGCGCTTTAAACGTTTGCCAAACTTTATGTTTGCCTAATTATAAGTTAATTAATAGAACTAAGAACAATGTCACATAAATAAGTTTTCATAGCGTCTCTTCACAGCGATCTGACATCGACAACCTGCCAACTATTGCTGTTAGATGTATCTTGAAAGTTCCGCACCAGACTATCAGCTGAGGAAATGGTCTCCTTCAAGTTATTGGTTTGGGTACGGCGATGCCTTTCATAGTCATAGAATCGATCCTCGGTGGGTCGCTTTTGGACAACTGGAGAGGAAGCTTCTTCCCGTGGCTGCTCGAAGCGCACTTTGCGATCGCTGCGCTTGTACGGTTGTGGCTCGTGGACATTGTACTGATGATGCAGCTCATCTCCATGGCCATAAACAGTGGCCTTGCCTGGAAAGTGGCCAACGGGTCGATGTCCGCCAAATCCAAAGTTTCCGCTCCCGATGCCACCAAATCCACCAATTCCACCGAGTCCACCGAGTCCACCGCCCAGACCGCCTAGGGATCCCAGCACGCCGCCTAATCCTAGAAAGCTGCTCACGTAGATGGCTAGCTTGGCCAGGAATAGCGACTTCTTAAGCAGTAGACAAATGACAGCAAAAAGCAGAGGCACCAGGGCAACCAAATTGAACTTCAGTCCCAGCAGAAAGGGCAGCAGATATTGTTTTGCCAACAATCGACCTAATGAATAGAATTAATTAAATTGAGTTGCTAAATCTGCATAATATTCTTACCTGTGCTACCATCGTCATATCCAAACTGTCGCTCATCCTGTGCCCCATTGTCCAGAACAAACTCTGCCACACTATTTGCATCTGCCGTGGGACCAATTTTGAACATCAGACCCGGATAAATGGCATCCATGTGCCATTCCAAGCTGCGCTGTCCCATCACAGCGCCAGCATTCTCCAGTATACCACGGAAGTCCACGGGATCTGTATCCAGAACATTGACCAATGATCGACTCGCAGCTGTCTCGCTTTTGACTGCCATAAAGTTATCCACAAAGGTCACATTCTCGCGTTCTTCAAATCGTTGGATGAAGTTCAACGCAGATCGGCCGAGACACTCCCTTAACTTGGGACTTTGTGATCCGCGCACACATTGCTTGAAATGCTGCAGTTCCTCCAAGCTGACATTTGAAAGATCGCTACTGTTGATGGTTTTCAAATGCAGGAAGCTGAAGATCAACAGAAGAGCCTCCATCGGCGCCATCCTATGATGTGGACTTGTTGGGTTACGTTGATAGACTAAGTCTGCTGGAAAACTGACCCTTATGTTTTATAGCTGGCTCAACTCGTTATACAATAATCAACTCATTTTTGGCCAAATTTGCTCGAGTTCAGTTCACTTTTTGCACATGTAATGCCACCGCCGTGGCCCAATAACGGAAATTGTTGTACATCAACGCCAAGTGGCTAACGTTTGTTGTTGTTATTGTTGTTGTCTGCATCATGGTCATGGTCAGTGCACACACTCTGCCGTCTACTGGAGACCCACTGTGCTGACTTGTGGGCAAGAGTTTTTCGCATATCTTGGCCATTATGTAATGGGCCATTGTTATTCCATTCCAGAAGAGTTATGAAACAGGCGCCACAATTTAGATCTCAAAATAACAATACCAAATAGGCAGATCTATCAAATAAACGACAACAATTTTGATATTAACAAACATTACCGCCCATCGAAACAAATCGGTAGCATTATAAACATTTAAAGCGAAGCAATCTTCATTATAAATCACCATTGAAAAAATGCGTTAATTTTCAACAGGCCGGGCTCAAATCATATCATAATAATATACACTTGGTAGTCCCGTGGCTCTATATCTCTAAAGGAGAAAAGTAATGAATAAAATAATATAAAATAAAATGAATGATCATAAATGCGTTAAGTTCAGTACAGATTAATTTTAACTTGACAGACTCATATCTACCCTTTAAAACATATCTATACATAATCTAATTAAAAGCAATATTTATTTAGTTGTATTGTTAATAATGTAATTTTATTAATAACTATATTTTTTTGCAACAAATTAGTAAAGACAGCCTTTTATGAGATCTCAAAAATTATTGCATACTTTTAGGCGCAATGTAATAAAACTGAGAAATCGTTTGGTGTTGCCAGAGCGTCGGGCTCAAGTAACAGCAAAAACAACAACGAACAACAGATTGTGGCTGTAAGAAAACCAGCTAGACATTCTTGATTTTCCGTCAAGTCACAAGGCACAGAAGCCTTGAATGTTTGGCTAATAAAACCCGACAATCAAGGACCAAGTGAACTTCTTGTAATAAACTCTTCGCACATTCAATTCACTTTTAGGCCAATTTACAGATGTCTTTTGTAAATAGTATTTTATGGTACTACAAAAGTTGGCCGTCACTTTAAATTGTTTCACAAGTTGAACATATTTGAAGTTGGAAAAGTGTTAACGACATTGGTAAGCCGGACGAAATTGGCCAGGGGATTGACCTGAAGTTGCAGCTATCTTTCCAAATATGTGAAATTTTCAGCATTGGTTTTCCAATTGCAGTTTGAACAGCCTGCGACACACAAAATAAAAGAAATTGTATTATTAAACACTTTCACCGACAATATTTCAAATTCAAAGCCAAAAAGATTTTGCAGCAGCCGAACATTGTTTATAAACTAACTGTTTAAATGTGTACATATGCGACTCGTGTACAGTTTTGGCCATTTGGCATTTGCCATTCGACCATAAATTGCAACCAACCGAATTGGGCGTGTCCCATCTTTGTATCATTGATATTGCACTCACAAACGTGGCCTAAACAGATTGAGGCGCAACAGGGCGTACGGCATTCGAAGTACGTGTTGCAATTGCAGGTGGGCAAAAAAGCAGGTCGAAGCTAAAGCGGCGACTTTCATTTGATTTTGGAGCGACAGCGGATACCGATGCGTCTTCATTGGAAGCTCCAGACGGAGAGAAAGATAAATGCAGATGGATAGAGAAAGAATCAGTATTTCAAAGCCAATGGCAGGCCAGGAAGTCACTTGGCTAGCAGTGTGTTGTTTTTGTTGTCGCTTCTTTGACTGTGACTGTGACTTTGACTCTGACTCGCAGTCTCTCTGTCTTTCAGTCTTTGACTCTTGGACTGACTACGCCTCAGTGCGCGCGTTGCAAGTGAAATTTTGTTGCGGAGTGTCTGTGATTTTGTGTGTCGCACATGCAATTGATATCACTGGCCTCATTTGCCCTAGTTGGTAATTCATTTCATTAGTGAAAGAGTGAAAGCATTTCGTATTAAGAAATGCGTCGCACGTTGCGTATGCGCAATTTATACTCGTATACCAACAAATACCTTTCCTACCTGTCAAATGCAAACGAATTTAAGTTACAGATAAATGCGGCTTTATTGAGTTTCATTTGATTTTTCTATGCTCATGTGTATGTGATAGTGTGCGTGTGTGTGTGGTCTAATTGAGGGGAGGGGGCGAACGATGACTCGACAGTTGTTGTTGTTTTTGGGCATGCAGTGTTAATAAGCTCAAGAGTTCACATTATTAAGTTATACAAGTAAATACAAATAAATATGAAGTTGTAAGTTATAAGTAGTAAATAGTCAATAGTAAATAGTAAAGCTCTGAGCAGTAAATAATTACAATAATACAAAAATGCAGTCACTAAAGTACGGTTTGGTTAAGTTTAGTTTAAGTTTAAGTATAAGTTTAGTTTAAGTTGCTCGTTTGCCCAAAATTGCCGCCCCCCTTTCTCCGGCTGCAATTGCAGCCATATTTCAACTTATTCACTATGGTTTGAGTTCTGACAAATTTCTTTCTTTAACAATTTGATTTCTCTTAATGGCGCCTTTGCTTGAGTTATGCTATAAATAAATTATATAAATTAAATAAATTAAACGAGCTACTGGACAAAGGAGCCCAGTGAGCTCCGCACTCTCTTCTCCTTTCCCCTTCATTTCATTTTGTTTCCTTTGATTTGTGTATTGCACTAATTTGCTGTTCCACTTTGGCAACTCGACTCGCTTATTGCTTATACGCCGCATAGGCCAAGTTCTGAGCTTCGTTTGTATGTATCGACCGACCGTAGCTGTGCTCGTGCTCATAATGTGGATGCGCAACAACTTCGTAGTTCTCCTTCTTGGACTCCAGCAGCTTCTTCAGGCCAATGATGCCGGACAGCAGCAGAGCAATCTTGCCAATGACCAGAGCCTTGAATGAGATGAGAGCCAAGAATCCAATGGCCAGTGGCAGAAGAGCGGCCATCTTCAGCTTGAAGAGCATCAACAAGGGCATCAGATACTTCTTCTTCTCCTTCTTCTTGCCGCGGGCTAAAAGATTCCATTAAGCAAATATTACAGTCAGATAGTTACGATATGATTAATATGAGTTTGCATGCAATACTTTCGCTTGTTTATGTGATGTTCGATGTGCGTTGTCCATTTGCTTGTTAGCTGCTCATTAGCAACTGGAGCACAAAATCATTAATAATGAAACAACAGACACAACAGACACAAGTCAGACAAACAGGATCGACCGCTTTCTATGAGCTCTCATAGAAATCGGAAACTGCTCCATGAGCATGAAAAGAAAGTAAGCCTAACAGACTAGGTAAATAAAATGCAATTAATTGCAGCAACAAGTTTGTGGCAACCAACGCCTCTTGTGGCAACTGTCAATGCACCGCTAGATAAGATGCCTGGGAACAGATGCCTCCAAGATGCCTCTGTGTATCGTTGCAGCAGGATGCATGCCTGATCTGTGACCTCAATGTGGGTAGTGGAAGCTAACAGTGAAAACAGGATTTCCACATTGGCCACATTGTTGCAGACGAAGATGTTGCTGCTTTTGCTGAAGCAACTGCGACTGCAACTGCCATTGGTAATTGCACCACTAACCCAAATTGGTAACGAGCCACAGAACCAGTAACCAGAACAACAACAGAACAACTCTTGACCAACCATGAGATGGCGTTGCTCAGTTCTCAGTTGTTCATGATCGAGAATGTAATTTCTGTTGCTCGAATATGTAATAAATGTAATGTGTGTGTTACTCACATTCCTCCAGAGCGCGTTGCATGTCCTGGATGGAGTCCTTGGGCACCTTAAACTGCAGGGTATGTGTTCCAAAGAAGCGGGCCACACGCTCAACAAGCAGAGAATCGACTTCGGATTCGCGTGCCTCTGCCTCCTCGGGTAAGGCCACATCATTTAGAGATCGTCCAACTGGAATGTCATCGGTTTTGACCAGAGCAATGCCCTCGGTGAGCCTCACGTCTCCATTCTCTGTATCGAAGTAATGCAGGGCACGTTCCTGTTTGAAATGAATATCGTTGTTGTTAGCCAATTAACCTATTAGCCACATCTAAACAGTCACTTTGTTTTCCTTTACCTTCATGCATAACACCATGGAGCGTTCGCCGCAATCCTTGACCATTTTCAGGGCGCTCGTCAACAAGCTGTCCGCCTCGGAGGCTGCAGCTGCCGTGGAGGCCACCAGCGCGAACAGGCACACGAATTTCAACATGATTGTGATTATAATTTGATTTTGATTGGATTTGATTTTATTTTATTTGGAGGGGGATTAAGTCACACAACACTTGACACTTGGCTTATTATCCTTTTGGGCACTGACTGCGCGTGCCTTGTAGGGGAATATTGTTCAGTTGTTCAATTGATTGAGTGCACTGCGCTCGATTGGCTTGTTCGATCTGTCGGTCAGAAGGCAATCCGTAAACTGTGACTAGAAGACGCACGCGGATCGAGTTTTATTCCCGGCCAGCAGCGCAGCCGATGACGACGACGACGACAACAACGACCACGACGACGGCGACGGCGACGTTGACGACGATAAACACGACGCGAGTTGCCCGCTAGCCGCATCCCCGCTTAACCCTCACCATCCGGCCTGATCCATCGGCACACACAGTAGCCAATGGTTAGAATTTAAATAAACAACCTGGCGAAGACGTCAACGACGACAACGACGACGACGTCGACAACGACCACAATTACATCCACGAAGCGCATCGGTTGCGGCTGCTAATGCAACCTGGCTTGGCCCGTGTTGGCCTGGCCAGTCCAAGACTTCATGGTATGCGTGTGGAGCAGCGACTTCGTTGACGTAGATGTCGCAGTCGTCGGCAACGTCGTCGTTATTGTCGTTGTCGCTTCGACATTGGCTTTGGCTTTGGCTTGTTAGCGGCTTCTGTTGCTGTTGTTGGTATTGTTGTTTGTCAACAGACAAACACTTAAGCAGCACTTAACTATTTGCACATAAGCGAGCACTCACATTCACACACACCCACAAACATGGAAAGGTACACAGAAAAAATAAATCCGGGATTCCGGGATAGAATGAATCCAATGCAGTGTCAGAAATAAAGTAATTCCATATTTTCTTAAGCCAAGTATAAAATACTTGGTTCAAGCACGATTTTTCTCAAAAATATTTTGATTTTCGGGGTTCTGTACATTTTTGTTAGATCAAATATTTTAAGCTTCTTCGTCTTTTTAATGGTGTCCGCATATTGTCTTAATTTAACAAAAATATCATGAATACATACTTAACAAAATGAATACACCCCTGTACTTTTTTTTAAGTACGGGGTCTAAATATCTATGCTAAAATCTAGAATTTTAAACTTGAATTTTAGAATGTTTGTTTTTCTTGCTGTGTATTCGCTTGTGTGGTCGCTAAATTGTATTGGTCAGTGTTTAAGGCAACTGACGGCTGAATATTTGTATTAAAGCCACAATTTGAAGGCGATTGCATTTGGCACACTTACTGATGGGTGAGAACCACAGCAACTTAAATAAACCACAGCAACCACAACGGTAACAAACAGAAAGTGCTATAAGTGCTGAGACGGTCGACTGATCGATCCATTAGAAATTGCAGACACGTGACTTGTGGTGCGGCATTAATGCTTGCTAATCAAATACCACTACACACCACACCACAACACGCCACTCCCCTTCACACCACACCCCACCATATCAGCAGCACTATTTATGATGGCGTCTATAGCTCGATAGAAACCGCAACAAGTATAACTCAAATTGGAGTAAAATAGAAAATTAACTAGTTTGCAGGCGGCATGGATAAAAAAATTTCACTTTAATTTTGCTTTTTATTTATGTATTTGTTTTTCTCCATCTCACTTAAAGCCACATAATGTATCTTCTCCACACAAACATACATATGTACAAATACTGGTACATGAATCGTATATCTTTTGCTTTGTATGCCAATCGCAGACATTTGCAAAGAAACCCGAGAGTTTCATATCAAGCCAAATCGTTGACATTATATCTCTTTAATATTGTTTAATGGTATTTTAATTTTTTTTTATTTAATTGCCGTACTTTGCTAATTATTTTTTAAATTTCCAAGAAAAGCGACTAAAAAGGAGTACTAGATCAAATAATGCATAAAAATATAATAGATAAAGGTGTATCCTGTTTGAGGATGATATTAGATAAATTAATGAATCTAAGCTTTATTTATTTGAACACATAAATAAAAGAAACTATTTTATAAAAATTCGGAATACAGTATCTGCAAGTCGACTACTCCCGAATTTAGCCAAGTTAGTTTATCGTGTTTGTGTAATTTACGCATTAGTCAAGTACCAAAAAGAAAGTGATGAATGCTAAGATTTGCACGCTGCTAAAACTCGATTTGAGATGCAAAGTAAACCAAATTTTTGTAGCTGATTATCTACTTAGTCGAAATACTACATAGTTGATGAGCCGAAAGGTGTTGAAGTTGATTTCCATGCTGATGGGATATGCAAATGCCTTGCACGTGGACATAGATGGATGTGCCTTGCCATGACGTGACGTGACTTGACTTCAGTGTTATGTGTTGAGAGCTGAACGTCGATTGTGGGTGATTACCGTGATAACCAGGTGTTAACCAGACTGTCTTCCCCACAATTAAGTTTCAGTTTCGTGTAGGGCATGTCTAAGTCGACTTGGCAGTTGACATGTTGCAGGGCTAGTTAACATTTTGGCAATTATTTTAACTACATGCGTACTCAATGAAAGTGAAATATTTGTATACCTGACAACGGACATTGAACATATTCGTATTCATCTACGAATATTTTGATTACGCAATGGACATTTTTGTTTGAAGATTCGTCTAAAGCTTTAGAGAAACGCAGTTAAAACGATAAATTTGAATTAAGGCGTAAGAAAGTCACATTAGCCGAGTGAATAAACTATTAAAAATGTGAGCAATGCTTACAAATTGACTGAATTACAATGCATGACCTTTAATATTCTATATTCTGTATCCCTTTGATTTCCACTTCCGTTTTGATGACATCATTTAGGAATGCAAAAATATATACTTTTTTAATCATTTAATTCAGTTAATGTCGAAGTCAAATAAACCGTGTTGGTCCTCAGCTGCCCAACCCTTTTTCAGTGGCATCTTCCAAATTGACACCTTTTTGAAAGTTTCACTTTCATTACCAGTTGACTTCACCCTCGACTTCGACTGTCTCCGTGACCAACGATGTGAATTCCGGATAGCTCTCGCTGTGTTGTATTGTGTTGTGCTGTGCTTGAGTAATTTTCAATTAATGAAAGTGTTGCCAAGACCCAGAAATGATGACGTCAACAATTAAAGTAAAGGGCGCCATCAACTTACATTGGATAAGGCGTGGGAATTAAAGTAGCATTTAAATAAAGTCATATATTTAATTCAATAGGTTCAATGTTCTACTCTGAACTCGCAATGGAAATTGTATTGTGGAGGCAACAGCAGCTCATTAATATTTCGTGCATAGTGCCAAAGTGAAAATGTCGCATACCACAGAAATAATAACAAAACAATTGAAACACGTTAAGAGAAGCTTCGCAACCGGCCGAGCATATTTGATCTATGAATATTGCATTGGACTTTGCCAGACTCTGTGCACGGCTAAATAATAAATGTGCTCGTAGTTTTGGTAGAAAGCGAAGCACAGTTAATGTTGCGATTGCTGCTTTTCGTGGTTTTTTTTCTTCTTTTCTTTTGGCACGCACGTAAGCACTTTTTAAAAATGTTATCATAAATTCAGCAAACGTGATTTAGGAGTGGCTGTGAGAGAGTCCATCAATTGTGGGTGTTGGGGTTTGTTTTTTTTTAGCAAAGTTTACTATATTTAATTAACACTTACTTAGGCCTAACACACACATTTAGTTCGTTATACATACAAGTAAATAATCAAATTAAGCTAAACATTATTTCTTATTCAGACAATTCATGCGGCAATCGTTTCTTTGGTTTACTCCATCTCAGCACTCCAACTCGAAGTCCAAGTCCACATCCTCATACACATCCTCATACACATCCTCATACACATCCAAATCCAAATGCAAATGCAAGATCCGCAAGCTGTTGACTGCTTTACAAGCTCTTGGCACTTCCCGCTGTCTCCTTGGCTGGTTTCCAGCCACTGTAGGCCATGTCAAAGTCACGTCCCCAGCCCGAATGACCACCAGAGGAGACCACAACCTCATGCGACGATTCCTTGCCACCGCCGCCGCCGCTGAGTAGCTTCTTGATACCAATGATGGAGGCCAGCACCAGGGCAAGTTTGGATACAATCAGCGCTTTGCCCGCCAACATGGCCAATGCACCATAAGCAATGGGCACAAATGTGCCACCAAGTAGCAGTGGAATCATTATGTAGGCACCGCTTCCCTTCTTGTCCTTCTTTTTGCGACCTTCCATCGAGTTACTGTCCGCATCCCTCAAATCGGGAAACTTGATCTACTTACAGCGCCAAATGAGTAGCAGTTGCTTGGCAAGATTCCCAATGGACTTACCTGTAGCGTGTGATCCTGCAGAAAGCTACCCAATCTCTTCATGATCATGCTATTTAAGACCTGGTCCTTGGCATCAATGCCCCGCGGCAGCACCGCCTCAATATCTTGCTCAGAGATTGGAGGCAGACTTGACCGCTTCTGGATCTCATCTCCGCTAGCCACAAATTGAATACCTTCGAATAGTGGCAACGATTTGGCCGTGCGGAAAGCCTTCTCCAGGCCAGTCAGTAGCTTTAACTTAAGGCAGACGGACATGTTCTCGCCCGTGCATTGCTGGTAAATGCGGTATACCAAGGACAGATCCTTCCAGATTCCTGTTGTAGTTGCACCCGAGTTAGATGACTGTACTGCTGGCTGCTGAGTCTTTTGCTGCTGCTCCGCTCCCAGTCCGTTAATGTGGTTGAAGCTGGTGCTGCGTGCACTTGTCGCTGGCAGCCAGCAGAAGATTATCATCAGTGCTGCCACGTGCCACACGTATTTGATCATGGCTGTGATTAGATGTAAGTGTTTGTGTGTGTGTGTGTGTCTGTGTGAGTGTGTTAGAGTGTTTTTGTGTGTGTATGAAATGGTGTGTATGTGAATGAAATCCTTTGGCTATCCTTGATACTGCTCCGATGATAGAAAACTCTTGCTGGGCGCTGCACTTAAGATTATCAACTGAGTGGTGGAAAGCGCATTGTATGCATTTTATACCGCCTGGCCGATTTCTTGTCGGCTAATTGCGCCTGGGTGCATGTCAAACGGTAGCTGAAATTGAAAAAAATTAAGAAAACAAAGAAAACTCATTTTGTTTTAGTCTAAATATCACGGCAATTAGTCGGACTTGCTGTTGGCTGTTTGCTGGCTATTGAAGCTGCGCTTTCGTGATTTTGCTGCGAAAGCAACCGAATTTTGTTCAGCCACAGCCTTAACCATTGTAAGCGTTGCAATTTCATTTGTAATTATAACACAACTTACAGCTCGTTCTAAGCTATTGAGTTTTCATTCGCATGTAAAACAGAGCGAGCTTCAGCGTGCGTGTCTGCACAGGCACAGATAAACTAAGGCTGCCACATGCCACACACACATGCCACAGACACTGCAACATTGGCATTGAATGTAGCTCCCAAACTCTTTTCTACAAGTATGCCAAGTTCTTTTATGATGTGCTTAGTAGACCGCAACACTACTGTTTTTCGGTTTTCGTTTCTTAATGCATTTTAATCACAGATTCACTGTCGTCCCACAATTCTTTAATTTATAACCTTAACTTTTCTTTTTATAAACATAGTTGGGCACAAAACTGTGCCTATGCTGTACAGTAGAAACACCAATTAAGAAACCATTTTGTGTCAAACAATGCCTATTATTTTCAAGTGCCTGTTATTTTCATTAAATAAACATATCATTGAAATATTTACCAAACAAGCAAAAAGAGAAGAACTAACAATTTTAAAACGTGGATAAAGTCGTATTGATAATAAAAATTTTAACTTATATTTTACCAAATGTTTAAGTCTACACTTAAAACCGATTATAGTTCCACATTTTTAAAATGAATTGCATACTTTGCGGCGGATATTTAATTTTATTAACGAAGACTGTGTCTAAAAACGAAAGACCAAAGACACGAACTTGCTCTATCTTAACGAAGGCAAGCGCAAGCTACCGAAAAAGTTCATTTTATTGAAAATTAAAATACTTCACTAGGAATTTGTTAAGAATTTGATTTAAAACTAAGAAAAAAAAATATTAAAAAAATGAAATGGATAAAAATTGGCAAAACTCTTTCAAATTGTTGAAATATATTTGGACCAAAATGTAGATCAGCTAAAGAGAAAATTTAAAGTTTGATACATAATTAGTTTATTATGCTAATTTTGAAGTCAAATATCGATTAAAAGTTAAACTTCTAGATAACAATTTCTCAGAGTATTTTTTATTCCACTGTAATATATGGGAGAGTAATATTCAATCGAGATCGAGTTTCGATGCGATCCAAGTCTCTGAACTTTTACTTTGAAGCTACAAATATTTTCATTTTCAACTTTAATATAGGAAAGACTTGGATAAAGACAACAAAGTATTTAAAAAATGTGCACTTCGATTGAGCAGAGACCCCGCAATCAATTGTACACATTTGTAATTACCTAACTGATTTCTTTAACTTGAATTAACAGCAACAAATCAGCCGTTAAGTCATTGAGAGGCGTTATAAAACAGTTTCAGTGTTTTGCATGCAACTCGCGTGTCTAATTAACTTTCAATTAATCATAAGTAATAATCGTAACTGCTCATGGAAGCGATTAATGAATTTAACGCTTCCATGAACAGGCGACCACAACAATAACAACAATAGCTGCAACAACAATTACAGCAATCATAATTTAATGCGTGTTTTATGAGTGTGGGAAAATTTGTTGGAGTGGAAAATGATGACAACAACAACATAACGATTAACATTATCATAGGGCAAGCAGGTGATTTTCGAATGTGTATGTGTGTGTGTGTGTTGGAAAGCGCAATGCAAGGCCGACCGATCAGGTTGTCTTTTGCTCGGCATTTGTTTTGCTGACCTGCTTTCTTAGCCAGACCCAGACCCAAAGCCAGACCCAGAGCCAGAACCAGAGTCCGACTCTGAGCATGATCCCGAACCAAACTCGTTTTCATTGCATTCATACAAAAACAACGACGCCCTTGCAGGCAACAGCATGGCATCTACATGGTTCAGCCTCAGGTCCGTTGACAGTGAAATTGCATCCAAATTGGGCACTGCACTGAAATACACAGTGCACGATTCTCAACCCAACTCAAGAAAATACAGACAGAGACCTGAATTATCTCTCTCATTGGAGCGTGTGTGCGCAATTCGAAAATCGCTGCCGGCTTATGAATTATTGTAAATTTTGTGGCTTTTTATCTGGTTTTCAGAATGTGAAATTGGTAGCAAGCTTTTGCACCAGTTTTTCTTACAGCTGCTGCAACCACATTTCTCTAGCGGCACTCAACGGTAATTCGCTCCAAATCACATGTGCAGGCTTTCATTTTGGGATTTCGATTTGCATAAGCCAACAAAATTGAAGAAATAGACAAATAATTGAAAGGCTTTAATCCCAGTTGTTCCACAACAACGGAAATATTCCAAGGCCAGTGAAATGTTAGAAAGTGGAGAAAATATATACAGCAAATACAATGGGTCAAGGTCAAAGGAAAAACATTTTCTCGATTAAGTTATAAAGGGAAAAGAATATAGAGATGAAAGATGAAATTTAATTAACATCATTTTTGAAGGGCCTACAATAATGAAGAGCTATCATCAACCAACACAGTCCCCACATTCTAATGATGCCCACATGACACAACTAACCCATGTTGTTGTTGTTGTTGTTGTTGTTGTTGTTGTGTTTGCCTTTTGGTGTCACATAATTTCCCACTTTTAATAGACAATTTGTGCTGAATTCAGCAGACTATTTCTTAAGAGAATGACGCTGGTCAATGGTCATAATTCACCTGAGCTTGGTGCTTGGTGACTGGTTGAATGAGTTGCCAGCAATAATGCGCATTAGTTTGACTTGTTTTTGCCCCAAACGTTCGCTAGCCACCCAAAAACGTTTTTGACCATGTCCATAAACTGGCATTTCTACAACTTTTCACTAAACATTTTCAATGCATTTACTGTTGCTCTTTTTGTTGATTTTGTTGAGGTTGTTGCTGCTGCTGTTGTTGTGGTTGTTGCTGTTGCCGTTGCCGTTGCCTAACTGTTTACTTTCACTGTCTGTTGCCGACAGTTTTAGCCACAACGGTAGCCGGCGGGGCACACTTTCGACCACATATTTGTGTGTTGTTTGGCTTGGCAAGCTGCCTTGGTCAAACTCATAATTATTTACACCTCTTAACGAAATAAGTCTTTAAAATTCGCTTAGTCAACTAGGTCGCAAATCAATTTCACTTTAAATGAAAGCAGTTGCCTTGTATTCTTACCAAAGATGGACCTCTCAACGTCCAGCAAGACCTGCTCTTGGACATTATGCACAACCATTATGACCACGATGTCAAGGCACTTTATATTCGATGTTGTTTCGCTTTCACCTATTGGCCATCAAGAATAATAGTAAACTCAAAGTTGATTTTTCATAGATTTTTTATTTATTAATCTTCCTTGCTTGTTTTATTTTCATGTTGCTGTTTTTATATATTTTTTTTTTTAGTTTTTTTGTACTTAATTTTTTTCTTCATTCTTTAATGACATGCATGTATTACAGAGAAAATATGCTGTATAAAAGAGTTTTACATTCTTTGTGTGTGATTTGTGATTTATGTGTTTGTTTCTTCTGTGAGTTGCCCATATCTGCAGATTCTATGCTTCTCGCTGTAGTTCTTAATGTGAAAGTGCCGTACGAATTTGATTAGCATATGTATTCAATTTAAAGTTGACAATCAGTTGACGACTTGAAGTTTTTAAAATGATTTAAACAAATATTTTTAAGCAGATTAAAAATAAGTTTAAATCATAATGCCAAAACAGATGTCGACCAAATCGCTGATATATCAAATACAATTGTATGAGTAACAAACAAAAAAAAATACTACAGTGAACTATGGTTACAGAGAACGTACGTGCGTGCTTTTGGAAAGTAGAGCGTTTGAAAGTGACAGATGCATATAGACAGAGCTGAAGAAATGGTGAGAGCGTGAGATAGTGAAAGACAGAAATAGTAGCAGAGAAATGGAGAAGGACAGAGATAGAAATGGAAATGGAGAGATAGACAGATTAAGAGAAAGAGAGATAAAAATAATGGAAATATTGTGAGAGATGCTGAGAAATGAAGATGTAAAATGTAGTGAGAAAGTTGAAGAGTTAAAGTGGAAAACTGAAATGGAAATTATAGTTAAGCTGAGTTCATAAATGAGTTCAGTTCAGTTTTGTATGCATTAAGGCAGAAAAACTATGGCAAGTTATGGCGTAAATATGACCAAAACTATGACTCGAAAGATAGATTCATAGATGGATAGTTTAGATGGATAGAAAGATAGAGTGTGTGAAAGATACTGATAGAAGTTAGAGCTAGTTAAGTTAAAGCTAGTAGTAGGCATGCTTGCTGTTGTTGCTGTAGTTGCTGTTGTTGTAATGTAAGACTAGAATTGCATGTATAGAGTACAGGATAGTAGCATAATGTAGAGTATGATAGAGTATAGCATTAGTTGGATAGATCAACATTTGTACGTTGCAAACAGTTGCATGGCAACCAAACAAAGTTTTGGTATAGTCTCTAGATTGATAGTAAGTATGTGATAGACAGTGATAGCGATAGATAGATTGATAGATAATGATAATAGAGCTATAGAGAATGTATGACTCAGAGACTGTGAAAGAGACTGTGTGATGCATGTATAGTAAGTATGTGCGTTAGAAAGTGACAGCGATAGATAGATAGATAGATAGATACTGTGTATGTGTGAGTGTATCTGTGAATATGTGTATCTATGTGTGGAAAGCTTTCGGGGGAAGTCCTTGTGCGAGCTTAGACCTAAGGCTAGACGCTGCTCGGAGTCGCCGCCTGGACTTATGAGTATTTGAAACATTTGCATAAGGTACCGACTTTAACTCTCGCTTTTGTGTTTTTTTTTACAAACTTAAGTTTAGCTTTATAAGTTATGAATACATCGAAGTATCTGTGTGTTTATGAATGCATGTATGTATGTATATAAAGCAACTAAATGCACGCACACTCAGCATTACAAACCTAACGTGGCTCTGAATTTTTGCATTTTTTTCTTCTTCTCTTTTCGCTACGATGTCGTTTAGTTTAACATTTTTGTTTTGTTTTCTTTTGTGTTGTTTACTTTTTCGCTTAGTTTCCTTTTTGTGTGCGTTACTTTGCGTTTTTCGTGTGGAAAAATAAATAAAATAAATTATATTAATAAATAATTAAAACGAACGATAAGTAATATGTGTGTTCCTCTTCAAGAGTGTCTGTGTGGTTGTTGTGGTTCGTGTGATTGTGGTTGAATGGTTATTATTGTGGTTTGAGTGGTTCTTGACTGTGTCTTCGATTAAGCCTGAGGCTTCTGGGCACCGTAGGCCATATCCTGGGCATCGATGGAACGTCCCCAGCCACCATGACCACTGCTTCCATATGAGGCAGATGAGGCACCCGCATCGGCGCTGTATCCGCTGCCATAGGAGTCGTGGCTCACAGAGTGGCTGGTGCTGTGATGGGGATGGGCAACCACTTCATAGGTGACGTGCTTCTCCTGTGATAACAGCTTCTTCAGGCCAATGACGGCCGACAGCACCAGAGCAATCTTACCAATGAGCAGAGCCTTGCCAGCAATCAGAGCGATGGCACCCAGGAGCAGAGGCAACAGAGCGGCGGCCTTCAGTGCAACCAGAGCCAGAATGGGGCCCAAGATTTTGGCGGCCTTCTTCTTCTTGCCACGGCTCTCCTCAGGCGCATTGGGGTCATTGCTGCCAAACAGTGACTCAGAGGCATCTTCCAGAGCGCGTCCAGTCGAGCTAACAGCCTGAACAATGTCGGCTCCCTTCAGTTCCACTTTGATGGTGTGCGAGTTGAGGAAGCTGCTGATACGATTCAGTGCCAGTGACTCGAACGATTCATCGCCAGAGATGGAGCGAGCGGCTTCTTGAACGGGCGCATCCGACGAGCGTACCACAGTCACGCCCTCAGTCAGCGCAAACTGGTCGCGAGCGCCCAGCACCTTGTCGACAAAGTTGAACAGCTTGTACTTGACGCACGACACCGAATCCTTGCGTAGACAGTCGCTATAGATGCTATCCATAATGTCATTCTCAGCGCCAATGGCATTGCGCGCATGGCCGCGCGTTTCCTCGGCGGGGAGAGCTGCGGTCAGTGTGACCAAACACAAGACACCGAAAATAACTTTATTGTTTGCCATTATAATGGTTGTTGGTTTTCTTGTTTATATGTTTGTTGTTGTTGTTGTTGTTGTTGTTGTTGTTGCACTTGTTCTTGTATAGTCCTTTAAGGGCTGAGCACTTTTTGGCTTTTGTACCGCACACAAATCGACAAAAACGCACTTTCTCTTTTAAACTTTTTGTTTTGGAGCTGAGTCTTGCACTTTGCCACACAACGCTGCTGGCTGCTGTGTTGCTGCTTTGACGGGTTAGGATGAAATGATACAATTTCCCAATGCTCACGACAATTTATATAGGCGGCGTGCTCATCTGCTGCCGCTGCGGCTGCTGCTGCTGCTGCCGACGTTACTGTTGCTGCCTAGCTGCGGCGAACGAAAGCATTTCTGCTCGCCCCAAGAACTGGTCGCGCAAGTTTCTCGCTTAAGTCTTTCGTTTTGCCATCCAACGGTAACGCGCTGCCGTCGACTTTGGCTTGAATTTGGTTGGCTTGTCTTGGCTTGTCTTGGCTTGGTTTGGCTTGCTTTGGCTTGACTTGGCTTGGAAAAGCATTGTTACTTTAATTTGATAGCCATATGCTCACTGATCGTCTCTCGCATTGCGCTGCTTTCGCTTGAAGTTCATGTAACATTGTCAAAATCAGCTGAAGCTGAGGTAGAGAGTGAGATTGGGGCGGAGGCTGGAGCTGGTGCACTGTGGGAATATTACTGCAAGTTACTTACTTTTACCAAAAACTGCTCAAAATCGTTATCTTAATTGTTTTTTAATTGAAATTGAAATCCTTTTTATAGTCATTTTTGGAGTAAAAGCATTTCCCTTTCGATTTTCGCAATGTGCCTTCTAATTCAATCAATCGATGAGTGTGCCATGCCACATTTTAGCAGGTGTTGCAACAGGTGCTGCTGATTGCTGCCAATCACTGCTTACTGATCACAGATCACTGGTTACTGTTCACCGTTCACTGCCAGGATTCAGTTGCTGAACGTCAGCGTTGCGCATGATCGTGTGTTCCTATTAGAATTTGTGTTACATAAAATATAGATAACCAGTTAGAAATGTAGGCCAGGCCAATAAACAATCGGCAATAATCAATCCGAATAATCATAACCTCGATCGAAGACATTCAAAAGGGAAAGTTGCGACACTTCTCTGTGGCATGCAGCGCCCTTTTCTCATTTCTTTTTTTTTTTTTTTTAAGTTTTTGGTTTTTGTTTTTCTGTTATCTGCTACTCACATTGCTGCATAAATTTATGTGCATATTTTATGCGTTGTCAAATACAAATAAACAGCTGGCAGTTGCTGCCCACTGAGTTATTGACTCACAGCGCCAGACAAAGTGTGCCGAAAGTCTTATGGGCGAAGACATTGTCCAGTAGTCACTAGCCAAAAGCTACCCAATGGCCAATAGTATGGATAACTATATGCGACAAGTAAAAGTGTGCAAATAGACGGGCAAGGAGTTGCATACATAAATGAAAGTCATCAGGAAAAAGAGAGTTTCTAAGCCACGCTGATGCCGCCAAAAACCGAGACAACACATGACTTTGGCCAGGATACATACAAATAAAATTGCCATTGGGCAAGTTTCAAGAAAGTGTTGAATATCGTTAATTAACGTATTATAAATGTGTGGAAATGCTATGAAAATGCAATAAAAGTGAGTTGATGAATTGGGCGCACCAGCAGCAGCAGCGACAACAAAACAAAAGACCGTCAAATGGTGTGAAAACGCTTTTCCAGATCAGCCAAAGCAGTGACAGTGAAAGCGAATTTCGAATGCAAGTCGAAAGAGGGAAACCCCGTTGCCAATCACAATGCCATCCTCACGCATTGCGTGATTTTACCCAACGAGTCGGGAGTCGGCATCGGGTATCTGGTATCGAGCATTCAACATCGCGTCTGTTGCATAGGGATGCAAATCTGCAAGGGGCCGTCGAACGATGTTGAATGCTGAATTATTTGACATTTAATTAATTTTCGTATCTCATTTGTTACTTTTTATTTTTCATTTTCATTATGCAGAAAAGATGAGAAACGACACTTTCACTGAATGGGGCACTGGCCTCATATTGAAACCTCAGCGATAAGTGCAATAACAAGTGAGATTTGGGCATGGCCTGGAGCTGTAAATTGCTTCTTGTTCTATTGTTATTGCCCGGCCACATTAACAGGTTTTCCGGTTTTGCTTTTGAAAACCAAAAGTAAAATTCATAACAGTTCAACAAGTTATAGCTGTGAGACCATAAAATCCAAATGTGAATATACATATAAAGCCGCAACAGCAGCAACAACAGGCAGCTCAGGCAGTGGCAACAACAAGCAAAGTACATATTTTATTTATATTATTGTTGCTGCAGCAGCAAAAAAAGAAAGTTCAACGTTAATTTTCCTTTTTCGTAGACAACATTCACCGCCTTGTGACCGAAGCAAGCGAAGCGCGTGCAACTTTGCAACTTCAAAATGTAAGCTAACAAACTGCATGAATGAATAAATGAATGAATGATTGACTGAGTGAGTGCCGAGCCAGGCCAGGCCAGGCCAGCACTTTCTGTGGGTGTTGATGCAAAAGACGATAATGATGCTACCTCTGCCAGCTATGTCAATAATGAAGTTGATGCCACTGCAGCCCATATCGAAGTGAAAACGCTAAACAAACTACAATTGCCAACTTCCACTTAATGGCTTAATTGGGAACTTATAGCCGGCATTCAAGTGGACATCGTTTTCCTTGCCAACCTATAAATATTAAACAAAAGTCGTGCACTGCATTTCAACGAACTTTTCATGCCCTTGAAATATTAGAGAAGCCTACAAATGTCTATACTCGTATGTAAACACTTGAGATACATATAGTACATAAAATGTATCTATCGGATCGAATTGTTTGGTAACGTATTAAAATACATACATACATAGGAGCATCCAAATTTAAGTATATGAGAGTCAAATTACAATATCGTAGGGATTAAATGGATATGAAGACTTAAGTGTGTTTGCAGACTCACTCTTACTTACTCTTCATATCATTTTATGCATGGTTAACTTCGCATAGAAAAAGTAGGGGTTATTGTTGTCTTGGGAACCAAATGCCACACTAGGGTCAAGTTTTAGAAGCAGCCATTGGAATTGAATATAGAAATTAGCGGTCGCTTTTGTAATCGTTTGGTCACCAAACCTGCCATGCCTATTAGCATAAATATTTCAACATTTTAGCAACGCCTTGCAACTTGAAGTGGCGCGTCTTTGGCTTCGAGATACAAATTATAAATGCACGAATTTGAATCTCAGCATCACTTTCACTTTCCATAATGCCTCAACATTGGCTTGCTAATATGCATCTTCAGTTTGAAAAGTCACATATTCAGATACAGATACAAATACAAATACAGGTAGGTAGATACAAATATGCTACACATTAAATTATTATCTAATACAACGGACATAATCGACATTTACAGCTAGCCAGATCCACAAGCGTTAAGAGGCAACAAGACAATGTTATTATTGCAGCATTTACTTAATAAGTTATTAGTTGATCTTTTATGTAAGTTAGTGGTGTTAGACACTATTCATGATATTGAATAATTGATGGCCAAGTGTAAGCAAATGATGGCGCAACATTTGCCGAGAAAAGCGAAACTCTCAACAGTTATATAATTTGAGAAAAACTGTTTACCACTCGACTGCAGTTACTTGGTGAATTTACTTCTTTTTTTTTGGCAATTCACACGGCCAGCAGGCCGAACCCGAACCTGAGCCCGAGCCCGAGACTGAACCTCCAAGCATCAGCGCTTTCTTTCGAAAGAGAAAGGGTTTCTCGGAGCTTGAGAAACTTGCCAAAATTGCAGTTTTATGGTCCGATCTTTGCCGGCGCACGTGTGCCCAGCCCTTTCGCTTTTTCTGTACTCTTTTCTTCATATTTTTCATTTGAGGATAACTTCGAAACTCGAATCTTTGACAGCTTCCGCGACTTTCACACAATTGCAGCCGCGGCAGCATCAAGGGCGTTGCAGTTGTTGCAGTTGTTGTTGCTGCTGCGCCCCATTTTGCATCATAAATAATGCAACGCATGCGGCCCCAGGGGGGAGCAACGTTTGAGGACTGCTAAAATTGCTGAAACCGGGACCGGGTCCAGGCCGGATGTTGAGCATTTGGTTTAGTGCATTCTTTAAAGTGAAATTTCTGACCAATCTTCGTTTTCATGTTTTTTTTACTTTGAGCTTTGTTTTTTATTGAAACTTTAAACGACGCTGTTAATTAAATTAAGTGAGATAAAAGGCCATTTAACCAAATAAAGTTAATAATAAAGACTGGGCAAATTCTAGTCTCAGTGAGGCATTTCGAGGCAGAGAGCATTGTTCAACTTTCTTCTTTTGCTTTCAATGGTATTTCGGTCAGAAACTTCAATCCGAATAACAATCAAAGCAGTGAGCAACAAGAACAAAAACAAAAACAAGTCAACCGGGTGGATCAAATGAGTCTCTAATGATTAAGGTCTCTACTTCGAACTACGAACTCCGAATAATTGATAAAACGGTATTTCCGGTTGGTCTGTCACCCAATCAATTGGAGCGTATTTTATTGGTTTAAACAGCATTGCAATTTGGTCAATTAAAAGTTATAACTAATGTATAACTATCTTAGGCCAAGTTAGTCAACCGTTGTAGCTTTTTTTTACCTTCCGAATGGCACAATATTGATCTATTTTCTATTTTAATTTTCCAGGAACATCTATGGAACCCACTTCAGTATTCACTTCAGTCCCAAAATGTAAAGACATTCATTTGCCAAATGAAAGTATAGTGTTTACACCGTATGTCAACAGGGGAGCGGGAACGAATGAATGAATGACCATGTCCGGTCGGCCCGCTTGACTGCTGAACAAGTGTCAATGTCCAGTCAGCACTCGAAGGTGGCACTTGATGGTTTTTCGTGACGATTGTTCGGCTTATGGCTTATGTCTTATGGCTTATGGCTTTGGCCAGCATCATGCTGATGACGTTAGAGCTCATAATGAAGTGCGAGTGAGCAGGTCTTTTGACAGGAGCAGCGACAACTCCGCGCCGACCGCTTCGAATCAGCTTCAGTGAAAGTTTTTGCAGTCAAACCCGTGCGAAAAACACAAACAGACAAAACTGCTGAAAGAGGCAAGGAGAGAAGCTGAAGTCTCCCAAGTTGTGCACACCTCACTTCTATATGAGACATGTGCTTATGTATCTTACCTGTATTTGTATTTGTATCTGTATCTGTATCTGTATCTGTGCATTCATATACTCGAATTGAACTTGCAGTCAGTGCGGCACTTTATGTTGCTCATTGGTGGTCAATTTATCTGCTGTTGCTGTTGTTGTTGCTATTGCTGTATATTGTTATTGTCTTGTTATTGTTGTGCGTAATTTGAATGCTGAAAGGTATTTGGTTAAGAGCTTATGTTAAACAACACGTGCAAACGTGATCATGCCGTTATGCGGAGCGATTAATGGATTATACATATTATTCGTGAGCAGAGCAGCCGTAAATTGCACATTTGACCCCACCTGAGGCTTTTGGCATTATGCAGCTATAAATCAAAATTTGACCAAAGCGACCTCCTACTACTCTCACTCTCTCAGCTGGTAAAAGCTGTTCTATATGCGAAAGATTGATGCAGTTGACCCATCGATTGCTCAATGCCAACTGAAATGGCTGCTTACACGATATTGGGCACGGTGGGCAGATAGCGATGATTCCTTGCATAAAAATGTCGACAAAATCTGAAAACAGAGGGTTATTTGTGAATTCTTAAATATGATAAATGCGCCGAGAACTTAATCGTAACAGTACTATAAATCCAGTTGAATATAAAATAGGTTGGGGCTGAATAAGAAAAGTTATAATTATATTGCACATTATTATCTTTTGTTATTAAATTACAATTATCTTGTCTTTTCAAAATCGCAAGAAGTGATTCCTGTAAAGAATATGAAAAGCGTTGATACTTCACGAACGTGGGCAAGATTCAAGAGCAATGCATACAAAATAAAGCAACTTTAGTTTACGAGGCGTATGCGTAATGCTGGTCATCTATAAGAATTAATTTGTATAATGTACATGTCACTTGGCATTTATATTTCAATCCATCCTCTTGACATATATATGTCATATTTCATAATATATCATAATCAAAAATGAACATGTGGTAATTTAGTTGACACTAAAGAAGACAATAATTTGTCAAAATCGGCTGCTTCCATTTCGATAGATTTTCTATTTTCTATATTTATCCTTGGGCTGAGGCCAATGGCTTTTTAGTAACGAAGCCGCAAATGATTCCATATTTATAAATAACTGTAAACCATTGAGAAAGTGAAATTTTTCTTATAATCTTAGCGATTTATTTTGTGCCTCTCCTATAGCAGTCCCCACTGGTCAGTCATTTACACTTACTCTCACACACACATATATATATATATATATATGTAATGGGTCTGGAACTCAATTTGGCCTCATATAATTCAATGAACTCAACACTTGAACGTCTTGGACTTGTGTTTGGTGTTTGTCGCTTGCTTGTGTCTGTCTGATTTATCAAATGGCATAAATCGAACCAAAAACGGATATAAACAGCTAAAGCAACAACAGTCCAAAGTCGAGCAGCGGCTTCAGCACTTTCTTTGGCCGTTACTGTGGCAACGGCAACTCGTTTGGCCGGCTGCATGCTCAAAGATATGGTAGAAATTCAAAATTGACTGAATGAGAAAAACAAAAACACGGCCAGGCCATGCAACAACAAAAAAACAGCTCTAAGATGTCCACAAAAAACCAAAACAACAAATGTCTATCGAAATAAAAATAGGGAAAACCACAGTAACAGTCACAGATACAGTCATAGTCGATGAATCCGATCGAGACTCCAACTTTGACTCCGGCTCTATCTTAGACTCAGATTGAGACTTTGACTTGGGGCGTATGCTGTCCAAGGCTAAAGCAAAGCTAGAGATGGAAAAAACAATTTGAAATTTAATAATTCTTCGATGGATTGGGTTGGACATTTTTCTGAATGAGTGAAGGTATCGATGCCTCCAACCCAACCCCATATCGACAGATACGCATCGACTAAAAATAATACGATGAATGCGATTTTCGATTGCAGAGAAAGGCGTGACCCACATTAGATAGTTTCTAGCCCTAAATTACAGCTTCTAATTGAGATATTTAGTGTTGCTCCAAATAACACATTAGTCGTCAGACATCAGTCGGCAATCGTAAGTCGTCAGTCGTCAGTCATCAGTCATCAGTCGGCAATAAGCAGAAGAGAGTCAGCAACTTTCATGACACGATCGGGCCAATCAGCAACAAAAACTGAGCATAAAATTGACTTTTATGCCTTGTTTTCTGGCTGAGATGAAACTCAGACGCGACTGCGAAAGTCTTATCATTATGGGATAGAAGATACAATAACAAAAGAAAACACAACCAACAAAAACTACAACAACAACACAAACAATAATGACGATGAGGACCGAAAGCTATGTAGAAGAAAAATAATCGTAAAAGTGAGAGTTTCCACTTCATAATCATTTCTTGTGTTTCGGGCTTTAGTTTTGTATACCCTGTACTCATGAAATACCTAAATGGGTATTATTAAATCTATATGTTACATTTAACATTTAACCGAAAAAATTAATTTCCGCTGTACCGTTTAGTAACCGATTCATTTATAAGGGTTAATTTCGGCAGGCCGTCGCAGATACTGAGCAACTATGATGACTTTGAACTGCCATAACTTTATCAAAAGTCAATAAATTTTCATGCGAAATATAAATTTGTGCATATTTTAACCTCTTAATTTGTTCAGCATTTAAATTTTGTTCAATTTGAAAATTTGAAAATTTTCGAATTTTTCGAAAAATACAAAGGGGTAAGTATGTAAATTTCGAAAATTTTCGAAGAAATTCGATTTTTCAAAATGAATGAAAATTTAAATGCAGAACGAATTTAGAGGTAAAATCATGCTCAAATTTACATTGCGCATGGAAATTGAGTGACTTTTGACAAAGCTATGACAGTTCAAAGTTATTAAAAATCAGTAAAATCAAAATAGTCAAAATTTTCAAGCCAAATAAACCAAATTTACATGAGATCAAATCAAAATAAGATCAAAATTACACTGGACCATTCCAGTAAGCAGATTACATTATTTTTCAGGCTACTAAGAGCCTATTTTCATGTAAAGCAATGTATAACGCTTCAACCGAAAACTTTATTTTTTTTTTCTGAACCGAAACCATACCGGTATTATAAAACCTAAACTTACAAGAAACCGATAACCGTTACGAAACCGATGCTCCAAGATTTTGCATAACCGATAACCTTAATTCGAGCATAACCGAAACAGTAACTGAAACCGTTATTCGTTTCGGTTTTAATCCCTGATTTATACACTTCTATTTCTTTTTACTTTTTTATATTGACTATTTAGACGGCCTAGAGTATCTACAAGTCCAGTTTACTTCTAGTTTAATTTAAGAAATTCAAGAAATTAAAAAGACCTGCGCAGAAATGCAAATGTTTCTCGCCTTTTGTGCAGCCACGCCCACGTTGTGTAATTCCAGCTGGCTGCAAAATGAAGAAGCGAAAGCCAAAGGCAGGTAGGCGTGGCAGCTGCCCGCTCTGCTTTTAATTGCACAGGTTTCACTTTCAAGGCATTTCATTTCAGAAATTGTCATTATCATTATGATCAACAATCGCACACACACAAACAGAGAGTCAAGTAATGTATACACTCACCAAAATGGCATTTCACTTTCGGTTATCGTTGTTAGCATCGTTTGTTCTTTTGTTGGCCAAAAGCAGCAATCGTAAGCGGCCTCTTTCATGGCACGCTTTGGATCTGTAATCATTAACCAGCTTGACTGACGCGTTGCGAGAGCGTTATGGTCATTGTGCGTTCGTCATTGTCATTGTCATCATCATTATTAGTTGTACGTTAGTTTGTTCGTTTGTACATTCGTTAATTTGTTGACAATAAAAGTGGCAAACTGACAACTTTCACACATCTGACGACCTGTCGCACCGTTTCGGCCGAATTGTGTGAAAAGTATCGCCCAACCGGGCAATCTTTGCTCTACTCATACAATATTTGTTTATGACCCAAGCCCAGATCAATAACACGAATCAATGCAGCTGCAACTGCAACTTCAAGTGCAAGTGCAACTGCAATTACTTATGTACAATGTACATATTTACTTTTGATGGTATTATTCAATGTCAAACACAAACCCACATACGAAATAATATTCAATTACTTATTACTGGCTGGTAATAGTTCGATTATACTAGTATATTGCAACACTTTCACACACTTTGCAGCTGGCCGCTGATACCAGTGCAGTGAAATGGCCAGCCAAATCCGTAAACTGTGCATTGACCCATGCCCAACCAAGCCAGGCAAACGACCAGCCGCTATCCGTCACCCGCCATCCGGTAACCACCAACCGCAAACCGGAAAAGCGCACGGGACGCGCAGCTTGCAGCTCGCAACTTGCAACTTGCAACATGCAACATGCAGCAAGAGCTCCAACACGAAATCCAACTCCAAAGCCAACAACAACTGCACCAATAACATTAACCACAATAGTAACTAAATCACTCTATGCAACTGCAGATGACAACGTGTTAATGCTCTATTCAGTTGTTTAGGCCATAAAAGGGAATAACAAAGTCACGCATGCACGGCATTTGAAATGTGAGACCATTTAATTTTGGTCGAAAGCTCATCTATACTCGTCCAGAAGCAGTGACTCAAACCCAAAGTTGTTTTGGCCCTAATTCCACTCTGTCAAATCTTTGGCTTCACACTGTTAACAGTGATTTCTGTGGCTCTCATTTTAACAGCTTTTGGAAAATCGTTGAATACTTTTGTGCTGTGTCTGGCGGTTCAAGTAAGCGGAAGTCGGAGAAAGCTCTGTGATAGTCATGATCATGTAAACTTTCTGTGATTTTCATTGCCAACAATAAGCTTTAAGTTGAGCTTAAAATGTGGTCGCAATGTAGAATATGCTTTTAGGCGAACCGCGATAATCATCAGCTAAAACTTATGCTTTCGTTTAAAACTTGACTGCTGACGGGTTATGTAATGTAAGTTCCGAAGATGCAATCGCTATCAGCCAAGCTAGTCAGATTCCATTTTATTTTATCAAATAAAAGTAATATTTTTAATTTAAATTTTCAAGTTTTTATTTTAACTTGCATTTTAAAATAAAGAGAATTTTTATTATAATATAATTTAATTATTAATTTTACATTTTAATTTAGTAATTTTATTTTAAATTTAATTAATTATATCTTCTACTTGCTGCTTTTAGTTGACGTTAAATAAATAAATACCGCATGAAAATCGGTAATTTTTGATGGAGCTAGGAGCTGATGAGAGATCAAAGTTTTTGAAAAAATGTCAGGGGCTTCTACTTCGGGCCTGAAACACTCAAACGTGAAAAGTCACAAATTTTCCCTGTATGATTCACTCTCAACGCGATAAAATAAGCAAAGAAAATATGATTTTGTTTTACTAAGAATATATACATATAGAACAAATAACTGAAACCAAGGTCTTAACAATTTAAATAATGGTCCAGTAATCCACTTTTGACATATGAATGTGTGACAGTGTAATGAACAATTGGAATTCATTTTAGATACACTTTCACTTGTACTTGACGACATAAACACGCAGCATGAAACACAGGGAACAGCGCATGCCACTTCAGAATCGGGCTTGTAAACGAGTCCCAATGCTAGATTGACTTTTGGGAATGACTCTATTAACTTCCACGCATTGTTTGTATCGGCGGCGAGAATCAATTTCATGCGTGACAACATCAAAATCAACAAGTTTCACTTAAAAAGCAACAGTGTCTCAAAAGAGTCATGTAGCCACTTAGAAATAGTGCTAGAAACGGCAACACAATGAGAAATAAAAAACAAATAACGCAAAATGTTAAATGCTAAGCAAAGCTAACTGCTTACGATGAGATGGCCCAAATGAGCAGAGAAATAGTATGCTCGAAGCCAGAGACACATTAATTGCTGACATTTGTCTAAAGAAAGCCAAAGTCAAAGCCATAACCAAGCCAAAGCCAACGCTAAGAGCCGACAGTCAGTCAACGGCACGTAGCAGCGTCAGCCGTTGGGGGTAACGGCAAACGCACAGCATCATCCAAGTGCGCAGCTTGGTAACTGGGTCATATTTATAAGTAAAGCACCCAATGACAGCAGTAGCGGCAGCCGGCCTTAAAGTCCCGTTTTCAGCTTAACTTGGCAATGGCGACTGCAGTCAAGTTAAGTTAAATTGAGTAAAGTTAAAGCTCAATTGACTGGCCAGGTTTTTGAAGGCGTCTCCTCGAACTTTCTTCAATTTGTTGTTTAGCACCTAACAACAATAGGCAGTCGAATATAATGGCAACCAGGCAGGTGCAAAATACACGTCTTCAGCATCCATTGTTGTTTCTATTTCTGTTTCCATTTCTGTTTCTGTCAAATACTGCATTGAACATTGAACCTGCCTCATGGGCCGCCTTGAATAAGTCCAAAAATGCGCGTAGCGAAATATTTGTTTTATTTTTTAGCAAATTGCTTTGTTGTATTCTTGGTTCAGAGAGCGATAGAGAGACAACCGAGGAAAGTGCAGTAAAAATGAAGATTAACGAAAAATAAGTGGGTGAAATTTTTAGAAAACATTTGCGGCCTTGTTGTTTGTCTTTGTCTTCGATTTTTGGCTGATAACAAAGAATTAAATGAAAGTTGCCGGCCATACAAATGCAAATTGCTCGCCCAAACAATGAGGCGTATGAGTGATGTCTGCAGATGTCAGAGTGTATGCGAGCATGCAAATTGAAAGCGAAATGAGTAAGTGAATAAATGAATGAGGAAATGAGTGAATAAGTAATAGAAATATGGTTGAAATGAAAGAGCTTTAGTTTGTAGATATTATCGGAGTTATTATTTGATTCTTTGATGTTGCAGCTTGATAGAGTTTTCTTTTCGGTAAAAGTAGGAAAACGCAGTTTACCATTGAGATACAGAAATAGCGGTAGAAATAGTAGATAGTTAGATAGATAGATAGATAGATAGATACATAGACAGTTACATAGATTGATGAAAGATAGCAAATAGAGACAGATGGTAAAGGCGACTGCATTTGATTTATGGGCGCGACTAGTTTCAAGCATTTTATGCCCATAAATCAAATCGCTGCCGTGAAAATACAGAAAAGATATTAAAGTATAGTAGTGTAGAGTTGAGTAGAGTAAAGAGTGAAATTAGGGTGGGGAGTGTATAGAGAAGTTGTATAGAGTAGTTGTTGAGTGTTGACTGGTGGTTGGCTGTTGTTGGTTTTTGTGTGTGTATAGATGAAAAGTGGATTTGGTGGTGTTGGTTTTGTGTTCGGTGTATTATATCGGCTGTCTCTCTGCTCAGAGAGATTACTTAAGGAAGGCACTTAAATGGTTGGGGTCACCGCCCCTCTCTCGTTCACGTTTAGGTAAATAAATTAAAATAAATAATTTATAAATAAATATAAATATAGACATTAATGAAATGGTCATCATTGTTAGCAGCGATTGTTCTCTCTCCTCGTCACGCTTTGATTTCTATGGGTTTCGTGGGGGGTTGGTGGTGGGGCACAGGGCTTACCGCCTGGCCTGCTTGTAGCCCTGGTAGGCAATAGTCTGGGCCACTGGCGAGCTGTAGGCACCGTGCGTATCCCAGCCAGAGTTGCCGCCCGAGGACCAGCCACCGCTGGAAGCGCCACCGCCTGAGGACCATCCACCGGAGCTGACAGCAGCCGAGCCAGAGCTCTTGCCACCGAACAGTCCACCGAGACCGCCCAAAAGACCACCGCCGCCGCCTGAACCGCCAAGACGGCTCAAACCACTGGAAGCACCTGCAGCCAAGGCCAGGAAGAAGGCAATCACGGACACAATCAAAGCCTTCTTGGCCATGAAGAGCAGACCAAAGATGGCGCCAACGGCGAGAACGGCAACCTTAGCACCAACGCCCAACAAGATGGGGAGGAACTTCTTCAAGAGCTTCTTCTTGCGGGTACGGGACTCAACGACCAGCTCACGCAGATCAGCCTTGATGTCATCGGGAATGGCACGGGCAACGCTTCGAGCGGCATTGGCAAAGTTGAAGTTCAGAGAGCGTTCAGCGAAGAAGCTCTTAGCGTTGTCCATGAAGTAGTTTCCCATTTCGGCGGTGCGGGCCTCAACGGTGGGTGCGGCCTCAACAGCCATCGAGTTGTCCAACGATTTGCCCTGACGTCCTTCATTGGCCTTGACCAATGAGACACCACCAAAGATTTCGATTTGTGGGTTGTCGAAGATGGACTTGGCCTTGCGGAAGAGCTGCAGGGAGACACGTAGAGAATGGGAATCACATATTAGCGAGGCTTGCTTAACTTCTTCACATACTATTACTAAGTGGCATTGATTAATTATTGTTTCTTATATTGTCAGCGATTGTTAACACACTTTCACTTTTACATATGCATCCTTTGCACTTTGCTATGGTCTTTAGAAGACTTTCACTTGCTTTTGGGCTGTTATCAAATAGCTGATGATATAATTTCTTTTTTTTCACTTTCACTGTGCCACAATTATGTATAGTGTTCGTGGGTAATATTTAATCCTTGATTGTTAGTTAATCCGTACCGTGAGCTGAAGACACGAGATGGAATCAGCTTCCAGGCATTTGGCAAATGCACCGGACTGTTCATCGATGGCGGCTGCCTTGACAGGATCGGCTGAGATGCCGGATGCTAAAAGCAGGACACAAGTGGTGGCAATGAAGAACTTCATGGTTGTATTTCTGTTTTGAACTAAAATGTTTTTCTTAAGCACCACCGAAATCACTGGTGTGTTCATTCGAATGGAACAAGCTGCGGTTTGATAATTTTTCGACGCTGTCAGGCTGTTTTTAAAGAGTTTCAACCTAACGGACGTCTCGCAGCGGCATAACGTAAAATTATGTAAAAAGTGCACACTCACACACACACACACAGAAAGAGAATCAACAATGCCCAGACAACAACAACAGCGACGCAGGCAGCGAATATAAAATATGAGAGGGCTAGCCGCTCCCTATAAGAAAGCTTCACACGTGCGACTGACTGCTGAGCGAGAGAGCAGCATCTGCTCTTAGAAGACGCATTAGGTGAGCGCAACGATCGGCAACAGCATCAGCTTCGGCTTTGGCTTCGTCTTCGGCTTTGGCAACGACGCCAACGCTAAATGCTCACGCGCTTTTGTCTGCTTCTGCTTCCGCATTAAAGAAAGTCAACGTCGACTGCGGCTGCGACTGCGACTGCGCAAGGGCTCAACGTCGCGACTTCGGATGAGCGAGAAAGTTTCCATTGCAGGCAAAGAGCGCATGCTCCAAGGTTGTCTGCCTTCGGCTGTCCTCTCTCTCTGTCTCACTCTCTCTCTTTCTCTCTCTCTCCATTTCGTTTACAAAGTACGATTTATTTATATATGTATGTGTGCATATATGTATATTTGTTTGTTTGCCTCTGCCCATCTGCTTTTATTTGCAGCCTCCTCTACATTTCTCTCCATCACTCTCTCACACACACACATTTGGCATCATATTTATATGTATGCGTATGAGCATATCTTCTATAGCATTCCGTGCTCAGTTAGTGTTATTGTTATTGCTATTCTTGTTGTTGGAGCTGAACTGTAAGCTACACAGATTACAACACATGAGGTGATAAACAGGTGCTGCGCACAACTTAATCCTCAACAGACCCCACCAGTTCCCTCGTTCACTACTTATCTGCCATATTCTTCTTCTGCCTTTGTTAATTTCGAACGCTTTTGTTTTTTTTTTTATTTCTTTTTGCCGCAAGAAATGAAAGTTGTGTGTATTATACATATTTTCATACTACTGTTACTCTCTGCCCCTCTTCTGCTGGACTCGTCTGTATGTCAGTGTGTGTCATCTTCAGCACTGTTGTGGCTTTAGGTTCTCCATTTTGGAGACAGGGGCAAGTAAGTTTCAGGGTAGGGTAGGCGGAAGGTCGGTTTTGTTTATCGCATGTGCGCGCCTTGAAATTACTTTTCATTTTCGTGACTTCATAGTTGTGTGTGTCTGTCGCTGGGGGTTTTTTATTATGCAACATAAACAGTGATTTGTATCACAAATGAGGTAATTAAAGCCAGAACGTTGGAGCAAGGGTTTAGTGTGTACAATAGACCAAAAAGTACCATGACAACATTCAGATTCAATGATTCTAGGGTCAACTCGCAAATGTGAAATCAAAATGAATGATAAGCACGTCCTGTAAAAGGCTTACCAGCTACCTGTCATACAAGTGAAAACTCTTATCCAGGGCTTAATAAGATAAAAACGCCGCCTGACTTTGCAATTGTGACACATTAGTCAACAATTTGAGCTGAGCAAAAGTGCAAATAACCGTGCGCTTCAATTGCTCAAGTGAAATGAAAGAGAAATTACACGAAAAGCAAACAAAAACGGATATGAGATCTGCCAGTGGCTTAGAGATGTGCGATATATGATGGAGTTTGAGTTGGTGATGGATGGAATGCCATATGGATGGGATGGTTGTGGCATTGTGTGTGTGGCAAAGTCAAATTCACGCTCTGCGACACCGTTTAGTGGAAAAAGTCAACAATTGTCGCCTTTTTACTTTCTGTGTTTCGCATTTCAAGGTGAATGCGACACCGTCCCCAACTATCAAACGGATCTGCAACTTATGAAACCACTGAATCATCGTCATTATGCGTCGTTCAACTGTTTGCAATGGGGCGTATGAGTAATTTGCTACTACAATTTAATCGGCTTTCTGGTGTCCGTGTGCATAAGAGTGACGTCAATGGCGAAGATGTAACGGTACTGTAAAAGTGTAAAAAGCGTTTTGAGTATCCCCCATTTCGTAACCAAATCAAATCGAAAAGCGGCGCAACAGACGCTCGGGAGAAAAGCAAAGCAAATCGGTTCATCATCTTTTTTAAAATTTCATTTTCGATTTTCACCGGACAGCAATCGGCACACATTCAAATGTAAATGAGTTCAGTGTGCGCGCCACACACAGAGAGAGACTGACATCACACATGGACATACCATTACACACAGATACTCATACAGATGCACATCCGTTTACTCCAAATTTATGTTGGACCACGCACTGAACGCCATCAATTTGCCATGTGCCAATGGCCAACAGCCAACAGGCAACAGGCAAACAGCCATAAGCCATAAGCCTTAAGCCATTCATGCGAAAAGCTGCTGGCCAAGTGTCGACTGTTTTTATGAATGAATTTCGCCGTAGTTGCACGTTGGAGTTGTGCCTGTTACTACTACGGCAATACGTATAGCAATAGCAATAGTAATGGCAATGGCAGTGGTAATGCCAATGCCAATGCAGTGCAAAGCAAACAAATTGCCAAATGGTTAAGCGCTCAGCAATAAATAACAATAAATCGTCTGTGCAGCAACATTACATCACAAACTACACACATATGTACACATTGTGTACGTACACTTACGCGAACATTGGCATCGGCATTCGAAATACTCAACAGGTTGTCGAACGAGCCTTTCCGAGAAAACCATACCATACCAGTGGGCTCTTGACAGGATTGGTATAAATAAATTGCATATGCTTAAGCAAAAGCTTGACGAGCTTTGTTTTCTGATAAATTATAACTCTCAAATTTTCTGGTGCGGTTCTGCAAAATCGAGAAATCACTTCTTGTTCTTTTTTATTTACATTATTTATTATCAGGGACCGTAAATAATGATTATTATTTTTTTGTTTAATAAAAAACACATGGGCTTTGGAAAAACGATTCACTCCAAAATCTTCATCATTTTACAGCCTCTGGATCTCCGCCATGATTTTTTAATTTTTTTCTTTTTTCTTTAATGATAATCGTTAGTGAAAAATTATGATCATTAATGATTTTTATTTTGTTCGCTCAAAATAAAACTCAACAGTAGTTCGTGAACTCCTTACAAGGGTGAAACACAGAAGCCGTAAATTACTGTTGAGTTTTATTTTGAGAGAAAAAAATAAAAATCATTATTGATCGTCATTTTTGTTTTCTATTAATATTGTCTAAGTTTTATTAAATCACTCAGAACTAGTGATTATCATTGGGAATATAATCATTACCAAGTAGTTTTTATAATATAACTTATAATGATGACGGTCCCTGTTTTTATTATGAGCACGCTACATGCTACCTAAAGCATTTTCAGAGCCACATAAGGATTTTTACTAGACAGGTATATTACATACAATAATCATTTCTACAACACTTGCAATAATTCGATTTTTATTAAAGTAAAATTTTAATCATTATAGATATTTTTTATCTATTTATGAAATTAGAAGTGGTTTCTCTTTTTCTCAGAGTAGACTATAAAAAGCATTATGATTTTAATTTATTATTAATCAGATTGTGAGTTAATAAAATATGATGCCTTACGCTTTCATTGCTTTTGACATTAACGTTCGTGCTGCGATACTATGCTATCTTAGTGTCAGCTAAGATTTGAAAATTGTTAAAATTGTTATTTATAGATAGGGGTTTAGGATCGTCTCATAAATAACATCAGATATTCTCACTTTCATTTCGCTTAAAATGTGTATGAAAAGTCATTTATCAACCGATATTGTGACGTGGTCGGTTTTACAGTTTTTTTTATCACAAGAAAGGCCGTTGCTGTTTCAACAAAGTATTTGAATTAAATTAGAATTAAAATGTATATAGTCGAGAAAGTTTTTTTTGTTAGTCAATTTGCATATTCAACAAGAGCGACATTAAGAAACTGGGGAAAACTTTGCATCACTGAACTCTTCCGACTAATTAGAAAAGATTTTCGTTTCAGTTGGCGTCGATGTTTATCGAAGTGCCGCTGCAGAGGCTGTTGAGATAACGGTGCCGTTAATGTACCGTGTGGCCAAATGACAGCCAGCGTCAAACAACGGCACAGGTAAATAGTTTCAGGTGCGATCGAATCGGTAGCACAATTTCACATTGTTTGCTGACATCTTTTTTCAGTTGGCGCGTATTTTGCCAATCAATTGCCACATTGTGGGTGTGTTTTTAGTGTTTGTGTCCATACAGCTGAAAAATTTCTTGTTTCTTGTTGATTTTGCATTACATTTTTGTGGCGTTATTTTCGAGGCCTCATGCAAAAAATATTTCATGTACGCTATGTAGGTGTGTTTGTATATACCAGCATTCAACAATAACATCAATAAGAACACCAACAAAAAATATAAACAACCAAGCCAAAGCAAACGAGGAGCAACAATAGCAGAAGCAAAAATTTAATGAATAAATAACAATTTCTCGGTGAAAGTCGTGGTCAGAAGTAAGCCATTTACAGCAGTCATCAGATATTCGAATAAACAGATATAAAATTTGCATTGAGATGCTTTGATGATTTCAACTGAAGCTTGTGGTTCCATTGCTAAACCCCAAAACTTGAATGAAAAGTGAAAAGGAGATGATGCAACGAGGGTCTTTACGGAATTCTACAAATGCCTGCACGCATGAAATACAAAGACAAAGATTGAAAGCAAAGTTAGTAATCTAAGTATATTATAGTTTTTACTATTGACAATAATTTCCATAATTCAATATTCATGTAATTATAGCTGGAAGGAGGATAATAAAAAAGAACATATGTATATTACTTTTTAGATTTTTAAATCAAGAAAAAATTATAATAAAAAGTGGAAATATATTAAATTTTTTTAAATTAAAGCAATACTCGAAAAAATGGATTTGAAACCAATGTGAAAATTTTTGAGGCTTGCAGCCTTAATTAAAACAACATTTTCCCTATGAAGACACTATGAAGTATATATTTTCTTGATCAGCATCAACAGCCGAGTCGATATAGCCATGTCTGTCTGTCCGTCCGTGTGGACGTATAGATGTTAGAAGCGTCTTAAATGAATTTGTATATTTGTAAAATAGAATTGCGATCTTAAACTAATTAGAGTAAAGCCATAATAATTTTTTTAAATTAACCCAATTAAAAGCATACTTTAAAATCAACCACATTTTTATAAAATTTAAATATAATAAAAAATCTCACAAGCTATAAGCTTGCTTAGCAAATGGAAATCTTACTCCGCTCTTTTGGTCATTTGAATTGCAAGTAAATTTGCATAATAATCAAAAAGGTAATGAAATAAATAAAAACAGAAACGAAACGAAACGAAAAATAACAAAAAGAAGTCAGCTCAGACCTGACCTGATGCTGGGGCAGCAAAGTCAGCGCCGTTCCGTATAAAGAATTTGCGGTATTTGGGTTAAAAATTAATTTACATGTGAAACGACGACGCAGCACACTGGGACAAGCTCAGCTGTTAACGCTGTTGGAGCTTTTGGAGCTCTTGGAGCGGCAGCGCTGTCGCAGCATCATTGAAAAGTGAAATTTGTGGAAGCAGTGACAAAAATGTAGGCTGCGTGACACTTTCAGTCAGTCGAACGGTTCGGCTCGGTCATTTTCCAAGCTCATCGAACGACGATTAATCAGCTAATTTCTTTATGAACTTTCATTTATACTGTGGACCGCTGGCAGCAGCATTCAGACACGTTGCCATCATCAGGCCACAAAGTTTTATTGTCAACTCGATGGCTCACGGGCTGCTGGGTTGATTTGTTGCCCGGCAGATTATGTGCAATAAAAATCAAAGACTGAAACTTAGAAAATCAATTTCGGTACTCGGGGAAATCATTTCACAAGGGCATGGTCTTATATAAAAGAGTATAAACTACAAACAGTTGCTCGGCATCATATCATATACAAATTATAACACAACAAAATTTGTTTTTATGAATTTATTTTATTATTTAATTACTACACTGCTGGATGTTGCCTGTTGCCAAAGTCGAGTGAAGTCCAAATACAATTCGACTCGTAAACGCAAGCTCGTAAAAAGCCGTTTAAAAGGGAAAGTTAAAAGCGACGTAAACGGCCGAGGTAGCTGCCAACCTGGAGAGGCTACCACCGGAGTGACAATAGCGATGCCGATGCCGATGCCACTGGCCGGGTTCGAGATTCGAGGTGCGAGGTAGAGCAAGTTGCAGTCTGGTATTCCTGCCAAGAGCTTAACGGGTTTTTCAAGTACCCCGGCCGACTGCGGTTGCGGCTTTAATTGATATTGTGTAACAGAACGCAGCGTGGCCAAAATAAATGTATGTAGGTCTGTCATGGTTGTAATTTGTTGTTATTGTTGTATCTGTTTCGTTTACTGTTGCTGTTGATGTTAATGTTGCCTGTGGCACTTACGAATAAGTGGCAGCTATGCGGCGTAGGCCCCAAAAAGAACGGTTGCGCTGCCAAAATTAAGTGAAAGTTGGCCAGAAAACGAATGCTCTATGCAAATTCAATATACCAATTTCAACAGAAAATCAAATTTCAGATGAAATCTGAAACGACGCCGAGAATCCAGTAAATTATTGTCCAACCCTGTTGCAGCGATAACATGGCGTATAACCATCTGAAAAATTAATGACAAGAGACAAGTAATAAACATGACGTCAAAGACAATTAAATGGCAGACCGACATCTTAATGCCCTAACAAATAAATGACCTATTAAGACATTGGAGTAATAGAAACAAGTACTACTATTTATAGTAACTTTCCATAAGATGTTTGTCGGATATGGGATATTTTCATTCTTGCCACATAAGTGAGTCGTTCAAGTTTTTGTACCTTGCGCAAGGGTATCAATTATATCAAGACACATACATACAGCCACAAAGTTGACTGCTCGCTGTGGATGTTGCTGCTGGCAACACAATGCGAGCTGGACTGAAATAAACTTTCACCAATTTCATAAAACGAAGAGCAGCATCAACAGCAGCATCAGCAGCAACAGCAGCAACTGAAGCAGACAGCACCAAACAACGTTGCGACAGTGGCAACTATGAATAATGAACAAAGAATGAACCACTGCAGTGGAGGCAGGAGGAGGTAAAATGGTTACCAGGCAGGCGCCAGAGTTACAGCCCTTTTCCGATCAATTAAACAAGCTTCCTCTTTGTTGCATGTCAAATAAATTAGTCAAAGATAAAGCTAAACCTACAACTACAACTACAAGCTGATGATATTCAAGTACGCCATTGCAATCTAGTACGTCCATCCTCTGTAGGGCAATGGTTGGTGGTGCCGTGGAACCGAGACAACCTGGATGCTGTCCGCTGCCCGGCGACGTCGCTTGTGATGATGTCCCTCCCCGGTTACATAAGAAATGCTGTGACTAGTCTCGTGTCCCTGCTGGGCAACAGTTTTCAGACCCAGCATGCCAGCCATCAGCAGTGCCATCATTGCCACGCCCAATGCCTTCATGGCCAGTGCACCAATGCCTCCGAGTCCCAGCACTGCCATCATTTTACCAAACATTAATGCCATTGCCAGGATAATTCCCTGTCCTTTGTCCTTTTTGCGAGCTTCTGTAAGAATGGACAAACATTGGAATTTATGTGTCTGTGTTGTTTTCAGAAAAATGTATGTATGTCTACTTAAGTACATAAATCAATATGCGTGAATGTAACAAGTGGCCAGCATTTGCAGTTTTCAATTGTTGATTGAATAACAAAAACAAAAACTGGAAAAGTTTGTTCTTTACTTTTCGCAGTGTTTTATGGTAACCACAAACTTAAATGAATACCGAAAGTTACGAGTAATCCTATTGAAAACTTTTGTGATTGTCTCACATTAGCCACACCTCCACCCACCTGTTACTTCACCTCCATTGTGATCATCCAGCAAGTCTGACAGCTTCAAATTGACTTCATGTGTGCGCAAATACAAGGCCAGACTGTCCAGCAGCGTTGCATCTGTGTCGGCGCCAGTCTCTGGTGGCGCCTCCAACTCATTGCCAGCTGTTTCATTACGCAGTGGCACAATCTCGAGTCCTCGCATTATCACCAGTGGCTTTTCACTCTTACTGAGATTTCTCAGAACATTTCTCATAGCACGCTCGCCGCGACAAATCAACGTTGTTGACTCCTGGCCACAATTCTCCAACTGGCCATTGGCGAGACACAGCAGGCTAAGCAGATAAAGTAGACGGCACATGTCGCCAAAGCATTTGCGGATCAACTAAAGGCCTTGATAATCAACTGGTCATATTTTATAGTCAACTATTCTGAAGCACTTTCCCAAGGCCAAGGCACTGAAGCATCCCCGACTGCAAATTGTCACAATTGAAAAAAATTAAAACAATGGCTTTGAAATAAGTTGAAATGCTTTCAGTTTGCGTTTTTCGAGCGAGTTTTCGTTGCAATTTTCTTCTTCACTGGCCGTTGCAATTTTCAATTTCAATTTTCAACGGTCAGTTGGTCAGACAACCGTGGGTTACGCATCGCTGGCTCTGTAACTTGGCTCACTCAACTTGGTAGCTCTAAAAATTATACAAATTAGACGTACTCCAAGTGCGGCAGGTTTGTTTCTAACACACACCTTACAGATTATAGACCCAGTTGGTTCACACAATTGTCTCTCCAGAAAGTTGAGCCTAAACAGCTCTGTTAACAAACTACGAGCCAGATGAGCGTGTCCCCATCCCTCCATCGACTGGAAAAGCGAAAGTTACCAACAGTTTTGATTGCCTTGCCTAAAGTAAGTCCAACTTTTGAGGCATTCAACATGTTTTGTTCGCACTGCTCATAAAAATAATGAACCGCTTAAGCGTACAAAGTCGGGGTTAATATGTCGAACCCTTTTTGCAAAGCAAGTCAAGTGGCCAAAACTCATAACACATTGGCTCAAACTACGTCAGTTGGCTTGCTGTCTGGCTGTCTGACGGGATCTTCTCTGTGCATTTCATAAGCTGGCTAACACCTTTCGACTATTTTGTAATACTGCACAACGTATTAATCAAATTGACGTGACTTAAGTTCGTAAGCTTCAATATCGTGTCAAAAGAAATCAGTATACAGCATCAAGCGAACGTCGATCGCTGATCATCATCATCATAATTATCATCATTATGATGATCGACGAAGTCTTGCTCAGAAAGCAATAACTTTCACTCTCGATGTATTAATTTTTATATTTAACATATTGTTGTCCACAACCAATACTAGCGCAGCTTACACACACACTTATACAAATACACACACACACACACACACACACACACACACACACACACACACACACACACATACATATATAGAAAATTGCTGGAAATTTGAAGCTTCTCATCACAAAAATTTGTATCCGCAACAACAAAACAAGTCAAGTCGAAACATTATTGAACTGCGCTCGAAACTCGCATCATGTGAAGTCAACCAAAATTGATCTGAACTCGTTACGTTTGCCTTTTGACGGCGACGACGATATCGACGACGATGGCGATGGCAATAAAAAGAAAGTATCTACCATCTCGTATCCATCGCTGTTTGGTATTGCCATTACCAGCAGAAGCAGATCATCAGCAGCTGGGGAATGAAAAGCGCTCGGCGCACAAAGTTCGATTCGATTCATTTTGAGTGGGACAATTGCGGCTTCATTCAGGTAGACTATTCACTATTGTTGTTGTTGTGGTTATTCTTGTTGTATCGGCAACTTGTTATAATTGATTGTTGTGCAGCATCATCAAGCCCCTCATTATGATCTTAGTTTGAATCTCAAGTTTGTCTTTGCACTGCTTTCAATGAGCTGCAATGTGAATTGTATGAAATTGATTGAGTGAAGTTCCAATTGCGACTTGGGTGGGGTGCAAGTGTCTTTTGGACAATAAAGATAGATTAATAATAACGGTAGCAAATCATGTGGAGGGAAGTAATGCGTGAATTACAGAAATTGACTCTTAATGAGCAGAAAGAATAGACAACATTGCTGTAATTTCAATTATTTTCGCTATTTTCTCTATTCTCTTATTTTAATATGTTTTTAGTAGTAATGCTAAAGTGGATATAGGTATTTATTTTAGCTAGTTGTTCATTATTAGCATTCGTGAACGCTTTGTTATATTGCTCCTATGGAAACTACATGTCTCCCTCTCCTTCCTATTCCACTTGATATACAATGGTTTCCTGCCTAATTTATTTTATTCCTTTGATCTGGAAAACAACCTTCTCACATCCATTCTTTTAAATTAGTATATAAGTGCTCTTTGCATGTCTTACTTATCATACTATTTCCACTTCATTTTGTACTAGTTTGTTTGGGATTTCGCAAATTAGGAAGAAATATAAGTAAATATTTTTCAACGCTTTGTTATGACCTTGCCCATTGTATGTCTACTACTTTACTACAAGTACCACTGCTACTACTTTGTAAACTGATACCTTTAGCAATATCCCAAGCAGACATTTTCAATATTTGCACTTACGCCCCAAAGGCTGCCACAAAAAGTCAACCCCAAAAGTATGCAACATTGTTAGGCGAAGTGACAGTTGGTATTGAATTAGCACACCACATATATTTTAATTACATTCGTAATAAAATGACTTATGACGGGTTCATACACCCTGTGGCTACCTGTGAAACTTAGTAGAAAATAATTAGTGCAATTTTTGCAACTGGCATGCGAAATTCAATTCGACGAAAAACCGCAGCAGGCGTATTCGTAGTTAAATGAATGTTTGCATTGGCACAAACTGGTGAAATCTAATGAAAATGTGCGAGTACTCGTACTCGTATGTATTTAATTAGAAAACAATTAGATTAAAATAAATTAAACGAATCGCTGGGGGCAGTCAATCGATTAGACAGTCAAGAAATAAAAACAAGAAGCAACACGAAATCATAACAGCAACTAAAGAAATATACCAAAATCCATTGCAATAACAATAACAAACAAGTAGCGAAATTTGTGCCGGAGAAAATAAAACGAAAACAACATCAGGGAGACAAGAAAACAACATTAAGCTGCTCATTCATATCGACTGTCTGTCTAACTACGTATACAAACGATTAGAGAAATATAAAAGAAAAGTTATTAAAGAAAATACAAAAAATATATATATATATTAAATTACTTTAATTGGCACTCAAGACCGAAAGACTTGCATTTTTTGCATGTTTCCTCGCCATTTTCTTGGCCAGGCAGAGGAAATTAAAATTAACTGTATTCAAGTAGATGGAAGTTCTGTATTGGACTTAAACTTTCATTTATAGAACTTTTCATGCAAGTGAACTCCTAAGCACTTGATACTTGTATTAGCGATTCTTTAATTGGAATGTTGCCAGGCAGCTAATTATTCAGTTCTCATTGTACTCTTCTTATAGCATACAATTTACATTGCTTCAGTTTTAGCTAGGGGCGGTGTTGGTCAATTGAAGTTTGCTGAATTTGTACTACACTTCTGTTTCTAAGGCAATCAGAAACATGCTCTAACAGTTACTAAAATAAAATGTAAAGAAAAAACACCAGAAGATACAACTTGTTAGCTGTTGTTCAGCAAGTGCCTAAAGCAAATAAAACTTTGCACAAAATAATTTATTTTGCATATACAATATACAAAGAGCAATTTAATTAAGTTGCAAACCGCCAAAAAATGTATTTTATTTTATTATTTGTTTTCTATTTTTTATAGATTTGTTGAGCCAATATAATTGCTTAATATAAAAATTGTTCATTTTTACAGAATCCATCTAAAAATTGTGATTAATTTAAGAGTTATTAAACTGTTATTTTTAATTAAAATTACAAAAAATGCCTAACATGGATTTTTATACCGCAATAAGCAGTTGCAGCTACTCTGACATATTCCGGGTCTATTTTATTTGGTTGTTTAAGGTATGTCAACATTGTGAAGTATCTGGTTGTGCCCTGCTTTAAGTGGATCCGGTTGCGTTTCGCGGCCCACGTCAAGGATCATTAAACTTTTAATGCACACGCACACATGCCAACAAACAGAAAGATAAAGACAAACCTAATACGAGTGTGAGTATGTTTGCGAGTTTAAGTACGAGTCTATCGCACGCACAGCTGACACAGTGAATTGCCGCAACATTGGTATTGAATTACCACTTTCAGTGGCAATGGCAATGGCAATGGCAATGGCAATGGCAATGGCAACGCCCGCGACTGTTTGCCACGCCATGTTACTTTCCTTTCCAAGACGACGATGACGATGATGATGACGTGCCGTGCACGGTCACGGCCATGGGCGATTTGGAGCCTGGACATTGTTGCACTTTGGAGATGCTGCTGTTACTTGCTGTGGCTATTTAACTTTCTTGTTAACCGAAACCACGCAAACCGCTTCGCATTACACACGCTTTTGTAGGCAACCCGTCAACGGCTGCCATTGACCGTAAAGAGGACAATAGTGCGTAGATTTTGGTGTTGAGTTGCCAACCCGATAACTGTTAACAAGCTTTGGGCAACTATTAATTGGAATCATTGGCCTGCTCTGCTTGAATTATGGCTATTATGTTGTATAGATAAAAAAAAAGACAAATCAGCCAACAGTCTGCAGTCGGCAGTCGGCCAGGTGCAAAATGGTGCCACAGAACGAACGGATGAGGTCTGATTGCCACTGCCTCTAAATTCAGACAACAAGCGGCAAGCGCCAAAAGTTGTGGCAATTATATTGGGCACTCAGCTAGTCTGCGTGACTGTTAAAGTGAATTTGTTATTAGCCATTCAAGATACACCACCAAAACTAGCTGGGCTACATTGAATGCATTTATAGATATGTACATATGTATACACTCAGAAAAATATGGTATCCTAAAATTAGGTACATGCATACTTGAATTTATACCGTTTTGTTCTTAAAATTTTAAGATGGCTGTGTACTAAAAATCTTAAATTAAGTATGAATCGTTCTCAAATTTTAAATTCTGACCGACCATTTCTGTGAAAGCTACCTGAAATAATAGTCATATTTTTACCGAACTTAGTCAGGATATATAATGCAATGACAAATAGGTATAAAAATCTGTGAGTCCCGTTAATATGCCTCCAGAATCAATAGAGTTATTTATAATGTAACTAGTAACGACTTTTTTGTACTTAATATAATTTTTTTCAAGATTAAAATTAAGTTAAAAATGAGAATGTTTTGTACTAGAAGCAAGTACAAATTAGGATTAGATAAAGATTTTCGTGTACTCAAATTAGTATGCTTTGATCATTTACAGACTTGAAAAATCGAATTTTAAGATTTCCATATTGCAAAAATCGAACTTGAAATAAGGATTTTGTATTCAGTTTTGTAAATTGATGTTTAAGTATGGAAATCTTGATTTTTTCTGAGTGTACATATGTAGTCAATCCCTCCTACCTCCTTTGATAGCCCACGCAGTGTGTGTGCAACAGAATGTAACTGAGACGCCACAGCAGCCGATATTGCAGCTATTTATGAAAAACGAGAGCTAATAGTTCGTTTCACTTTTCTTTTATTATTTATTTATGCTTATGTGCTCACATTTATCTATCTATGTGTGTTGGCAATTTTGTTACACTTGTTGACTGCTCCTAGCCAATTGAAACGACGAGGTGTGCCACATGTAGACACTGTCTTGCCCCTCCCCTCATCCCGTTCACTTCAACCCCAGGTGCTTCAGCTACTTCACCACCTGATGCCGCTGTTTTAATTGCCGCTGATCGCTTTGTTTGCTTTTACTTTTGTCTGCAAAATTGTTTTGTGCAAATTACTCGTAAACTAATGAGCAGAAAATTAACCACATTAGAGCAATGGTCGCATACATAAAAATGTATTGTAGACACTGCGGGGAGCGCAGGACGCACTCCATATATCGTTGGCCTCTAATTGGCCAGCCTTTGAACCTTTGGTAACTCTAAGCTCCCGCAGAGATCAAAGCATGACAAGCAAAGTATTGAAAGCATGCAGAAATGCAAGCGCTGCACAGTGGAACAAAGTGAATCTGTATTAATTAAATTATCAATATATTTACAAATTATATCCATTTACTGAATTTATATATGATTAATCCGATTAAAAATTCACTCTCAGATATTTAGACTACCACATTATTAAAAATATTCAAAGAAAGATTATAATATACACTTCCAGCCTCCACCTTTATAAAAATGAATATGTACATATATACATATATATTTTTTCCCTAAATATCATATAAATTAATTATCTTAATGATCAATAATTATCTAAAAATGTGCACGTGTGCTCACCGCATTTTATAATACTGACCAAATTTAATGAAAATTAGGTGCTGCCACACCTAACTATTTAACTACTTATTGACCAAGTGTTAGCACTAATCGACTATTTATATACCCAAAATGTAACCAATTAAATATTTCGGAATTTACCTTTAATGTCTTGTTTTCCGCTGTTAAGATTATTGATTTGATTATATATTATTTTCTTCACTAAAGCAAATCGAATTTTTTTAACTCATATCTGAACTTTCAATAAGTTATTTTTAGAATTTTTTAAAACTTATGAAATCAAAAATATTTATTTTAAAATACAATTAAATAGAATATTTCTTCATTATATTTTTAGATTAATAATGTATTTATGCACATATCAAAGAACTCGTTTATGCCATTTTACATTTTTAAAAATGTAAAAATTTATCATAACTGAGGCGATGCGGTTTCGATAATTTTTATCGATAGTAGTAGTGAAAATATCTAGATCTAAATTGCAGTCTGAATAATTTTCAAAAATTGTACCTTTAAACAAATAATACAAAAAATAGGCCAGTTTTGGGTCAAAGACGACAAGTGCGACAATCATTATTGTATTGACTGCTGTTATGATTTTGCCCCATGGTACATAACTTGATTCGCCGATACGATTGGATGACGATGCCCGCTGAGCGATGGCCGTCACTCAGTTGGTTGTCTTGAAATCAAAACTGTATCAAAATATACACGAGGCGTTGCTGGGATACCGACGCTGACGCCGACGTCGCCGGTCCGTGGATGCTGTTGACGATGCCACTGCCACTGCCGCTGCCGATGCTGCTGCTTCTGTTGCTTGGCTTAACAATAAAACTGAGTTGCATGCTACATCAAGTAATTAGTCTTTATAGCGGCGTGTTGCAACTTGCTGCAGCAGTTGCCAACTTTGTGAAGAACTTCCATATGAAGGATACGCCGCGTGTTCGTCCTTTTCCTGTCCTGTGCTGTGCTGTGTTGTGTTCGATTTTAAAAAAGTGTTAAGACGGCTTATCAAACATTAAACACAAAAATAAACACCAACATGTTGCAATTCATAGCTGCTAGCTGCGCGATATTGACGCTCCTCTGTCTACAGCCAACATCTGCAGCAATTCACAGACGCAGTGGGGCCAAGGCAGCCAATGCACTTGGCACTGAAGCTGAATCCAAAGTTAAAGCCACATCTACACAAGACATTAATCCTGACGCGAGTGTGGAGAACACGGACCTCCTGGATAAACTCAGCTGGAAGTGTGCTAACAACGCCAGCTGCCTCCATGGCGTTGCCAATGGCATTGTGGCATCCTATCGACGGGGTGAGACCATCAAGTTGGGCCTCTTTGATTTAGTCAAGCTACCGGCACTGGACGATTCCCACAAACACAAATGGGGCACCGGCCGAGGAGTATCCAGCTTCATGGACTTCGTTAGTGGCAACGCCATCAGGGTGCCCGTGGGTCCAATGGTGTTCAGTGTGCAGCGCGCTGAAGATGATAGTGATTACATTGAAGTGGCACTGCTGAAGAAGGCCTCGAGTGGAACAGGTAGGGAGCACTAGTAGTGGATTAGATTGATCTGCTTCTAATTGGCTGGCGGAACGTGTAATGTAGGTACTAAATCCCAATCAGGACCTCACACATGCTATCCATTTGAAGTGTCAGCTGTATTTGTTGGCTTACTTGTCATGCCTTTCACATTCAACCGCCAGTTGACTTAATGCGACTGACATTGCCACTGGCAACATATGTCAAATACGGTAGGACCGACACCTTTCCTTGCCATTTTCTTTTTCTTGCAAATCGTTGTCGGAACTTTTGCCGCATATAAATATGCTTCGTAGGCCAAGTTGCTATTATTTATATTCATTAGGTGCGACGGTCGTTGACGTTGAAAACATCAATCATATCGCATCACTTCCATTCAATCCGATTCGGTCCAATCCAGAATTCTCACTCACATCCTTGACTTACTAGCGCCATTAAAGCCAAAAAGCCTAAAACGTGTCTTGGTTCTTAAATATACAGGACGTCTACAGGGCAACGGCGGTGGTCTTCTGGGTGGCGGAGGAGGCGGTGGCGGTGGTGGAGGCCTGCTCGGTGGAGGCGGCGATAGCGGAGGTGGAGGTGGAGGCCTACTAGGCGGACGTCGTCGTCATCAGCATCAGGATAAAAAGCAGTTCCAAATGTACATACCCATGTACCTGGCAGCCACAACATTTGGTTGGACAATGGTAGCTGCCAAGGCTGTGGGTTTGTTAACGCTTAAAGCGCTTATTCTATCCAAAATAGCTTTTGTGGTGGCTGCCATTGTGCTGATCAAAAAACTAATGGATAATGCCAGTGAAAAGTAAGCAAATACTTCAACATTGACACTGTTAAATACAATTAATGGAAATTTGTAGAATGATGTACCAATATCCGGAGCACACGCCCTATATGATGCCCTATGGAATGGACTATCCGATGCACGCAGCCGAGCTATCGCCTGAGATGTATCCTGGCGCACTGCATCAGCTCGCTGTTGCTGGTGGTGGCCAAATGCCACATCCTGGCCATCCCGGAATTGAGAGTCTAGCCGCAGAAAGCCATTTGCACTCCCAAGTGTCGGGAGATGGCAGCAACAACACCCATGCTTTGGCCGCTCTTGGCGGTCTCGGTGGACTAAGCCACAAAATTAAACGTGAGGACTCGTGGATAGCAAAGAGTAAGTGGATAATGTGCGGTGGCATAAAACAGGTTTACCCTTGTTTCAGATAGACAGGGCTATAAGGCCGTTAAGCTTTGGTAGATCACCTGGCCATCTCTGGCGCAGTCCAGGCTATGCCTTTACCAATAAGCTGGCTGTGGCTGCTGCTGTGGCCGGGGCGAGCATAGAGACAGATTATGAGGATGATGACTAAGTAGTGTAAATATTATAGACTTATGAATGCTGTTTGCACTCACAGAGCATGTACTCTCTATTCAATTCCACCAATATCGTAAGAGTCTCTGAGTCACTAAACTATTCAAATCTATACGGTTGCATCTAGACAAACTTTTTGCATATATAATATTCACTTCTTAATTAATTTTCAAGATTTGTAAACACATCAAATAAGAGCTAAACTCACGGGAGAGCACAGTCTTAATTTTTATAATATGCATTATTATAAAGATATACCGAATACTGAATTAATTTTACAAGGAAATATAATTATCTTCGTGTGGCCGAATATCCAATATCCTTCCAGCTGTCCGAATTTAATATGATTACTATGAGTTGCGGTATTTTAAATATAAATTTTAGTCGCTTACATTTATTATTTTTTTTTTATTTAATACTTTATGATGCTACAAATAATAAGACTTATTATTTAATGCATTAGTCACAGAGTGCCAGACATGCACTTTCACCATTAAAAGTCACATGTCGACTTATGTCCTAACTGCAAACCGCAATTATAAAATGCACACAGTACCCAAATTCACACTTCCTCAAATGAATAACAAGCACGCACTGAATTTAAGATAAAGAAATCATTGCATACTTTGCGGCTGCACGTAAAATAAGCACAAAAGCAGACTATCAAAAGGCGGCGAAAGTTTTCAGCTATTCGACTGATTGCAAACTTATTCTGGCTTTTAATGAACTATTTTATAAGCTGCACTTGGAGCTGCACTGAAGCTAGTCGAGTGGAAATTGAAAACTGAATTTATTGCAGCAACCCCGGCAAGACGACCGTTCATCTATAATTATGTGCAACCGCAGATGCCCTTCTATCGCTCCTAAGAACCAAACCAAAAAAAGAAACTCAAATGAAGCTTAGCCAATTAGTGCAGCTTTGGCCCCTACCGCTACCAAAGACCGTTTAGAGTGAAGGAGGAGGTGAGGTTCTGCTGCCATATGACCATCTGATGTGACGCACGCGTCTGGCAATGAGGAGTGCTTTAAGCTGCTTATAAACATAATTAATTTATTTATTTATATTATTTATTGAATTACTATAGTTTAGAGAGACCTAATACACACATTTAGAATAGATTACTTACCTGAAACTAGCAACAAAATGCTACAAAAATTGCAAAAAAAAAAATATGAATAAAGAAGTGAGCAAGATATGACTCAAAAAATGTAATTATGTTGTATGTATTTGCTATGTTTTATTTAGTAATCGATATAAAATTAACATATTTAAATAAGCAATAAATATAAATATAAATAAATAATTATATTATATAAATTACATACAAATAGAAGAAACGATAATATAGTCAATATGAATTTATAGTAAAATAGTCGAAATTAGAAGGAGAGAGAGTGATAGAGAGAGCTATGGAGAGTAATTAAATGGCCTAAAGTAAGAGGGAAAGAGTGAGTGAGAGTGTGAGAAATAGGTGGAGTGAAAAGAGAAAGTATTATTATTACTAAATTGAGGATCTCAGGTTCTCAATTGAATAAATGCAACATTTGTCAAGCAGAAAAGCTTCATCATTTCAAATCCAATCTTTTATTGCACAATTTTGGCAGGCTGCTGCGCATTGTATGCCATGTCCTGGGCATCCTGTGACAGCAAATGTGCTGGCACTTCTGCCAATCCCTCCACGAAACCGTCCAAGGCACGCGCCCAACCGGAGCTGTAGCTGTCATGATGCGATGGCACCTCCACTATTGTCTTCTTCTGCGAGAGAAGCTTCTTCAGTGAAATGATAACTGCCAGGAGCAGCGCAATCTTGGACACAATCAAAGCCTTGCCGGCTAGAAGAAAGAGTCCTTTTAGCAAGATTGCACCCACCATGCCGGTCTTGGCTGCCATCATCATAAGCACTGGACCCATGTTCTTCATTTTGCCGCGACCCTCCTCCAGTGCCTCAATTGGACGCACCGAGAACCCAATGTTGACACTTCCTTTGGGCTCGCTGCTCATCACGAAGTCCGCGTTATCCGAGAATTTGTAGCGAAGTGTACGGGAGCGGACGAATCTCCACAGTTTGTTAGCTATAAGCAGTCCGTAGGATTCCTCATCCGAGTCAATGGCACGGGCAAACAGTAGGTCATCTTCGGGGTCATCTGGGACATCAGGCACATCTCTGTAAATTATTTAAAATTCATATAGATCGTAACTGACCGAATTCTCACTCACCTGTTGCGGGAAACTCTAAAGTTTTCGCTGAGATCAATGTTGGACTTTTTTAAGAGGCGATCCATGAAGACAATTGTCTTGAGCATGGTGCAGGAGTGATTGTCATTTTGGATGCACCTTTCGTTCAATTTGATCATAATCTGCTCATCATTTCGATTGCCATAATCACCGTTTATCTGTGGAGGAGGAATAATAAAAACTAAGCAATTAAATAATGACTTTGGTCAGCTGCTTATCCCCGATAAGAATATGTGACCTTCTTTCATTCGAGGGTAAATAAAGGATGACACTTTAGAATTATAGTCCATGGGCTGTGCTCAGTCATCTGTAAGTTTAACTGGCCATTGATCCCGGTCGCGGTCAACACAAGGATATCCGCTCCGCATGAGCTGCCGTACAATTATTCACTCTTATCGTTGACATTTCAGTATATTTATTTTATTGCGAGAAAAGCGTTTCCCGAATCTTACCGAGTTGTCGTTGCCTCCCAGGGTGGGCGTGGCACGGGCCACGGCCATGACGATAGTCATTCCCAGGAGCGTGTAAATAGTAAATGTTTGCATATTGTTGTCGTTGTTTTTGTTGATTTCTTAGTTAGATGATTAGTTGTGTTATGTTGTTTTGTTTTGTCACTGGAAGCACGAAGATAATTCCTGTTTACTGCCTTCACACATGTACACATAAATGTCCTGGCACACACACAAAAACACACATTCAGAAAGGCACTGGACAAACACTTTTCACAACGGCCGTGTCGTAGCTTTTCCGTCTACGCTCTGCACAGATGTCACGTCGACTGTTCTGCTGCTGCTGTTGACATCGTCGTCTTATAAGAAAACCTAATGCGAATTTTCCGCCAGTGATTTCGATTTTATATGAAAAGCGGCCAAAAGCGCAACAAACACAATACAGGTCTCTGCCGACGTCGCCGTTTGTTTTTGCAGCTTCGCTGTCGGCGTTGACGTCGACGTCGACATCGACAACTAGCCAATTTACTTTGAATCAAACTAGTCGTACAGTGTGAGCCTAAAAGCATCTACCAAGACTCTCGAATCTTGTTCAGCAAGTTCAAGGAAATTTTAAGCTCACATAGGAAGTTGGCCAAAACGTTTGTGGCCTTGTCTTTGAGCCAACAGCCAACAGTCAGTCCGCCAATTGACTTTGTTTCTGTTGGTGGCAAGTTCTGTTGTTGCGTTTTCTGACTTTGTTTTAGCTGTTGGGAAAACAAAGCAGCTGAAAGTAAACAACAGACCCAATTCCCAACAACAACAATAACAGACGACCAAATTTCCCACAGACATTCAGATGGTTAAAGGGTGACTGGGGGGAATGTCGATATTACTTACTGCGACTTACATGCAAACATGAAAACTTTTTAGTTGCTCCAATTAAGAGAAAACACGCATCGAGCACAGTGGCTCAATGATCGGGAAATCTTGTCATTATTAATTTGTAGGGAAAGTCGAGATATACTAACTAAATAAGGAACGACAAGACATTGCTAATTTTTATTTCTTAGAAATATGTCTGCATTTATTTAAAGCAAAAATTCACTACATACATATGTATATATTTTAAATTAATATATTTTATATGGGGGCGAGCTGCAATCTATTGACAACAACTGCTGCAATTTATTATAAATTTTACTTTCTCATAACAACGACATCAATTTTCCTAGAATTGTCACGGTCAAACTGTTGTTCGCAATATCATTTTGAATTCAATTTTCACAAATCCATTTTCAGAACGAACTCGTAGTTCACTTTAATTCAACTGCAGCACATCAAAAGAAAGGCGTTATTCATGGCATTTATGTTGCCCTAGAGACGATGGGGGCATCACATGATGCGTTACCCAGAAAATTTAATCAATGCGAGTGTCGTGCAGAGTGGAAGTTATTGCCAACATTGAAAATTGGTCAGCGACCAACTATAAGAGCTGCTCGAATTTGCCAGGCGCTTAAAGTAGGCTAACATGAGCTGTTGAAGTGGCTGTGGTTGTGGCAGCCACAAACAGCGCTCTATAAATGTGGCACGCTACGAAAGCGGTTGTGGCAATGGGGCGCAAAAACCCGCTACACGATCTAACCATAAACCTCTTTGGCTAAGTTTGTGCCTGCGTCTGTGCGTGGTCCGAAATCAAACCACACCAAAATCGAAAAAACACTGCGTCCCCTCGTGCCCGTTTCTGAGTCACTTGATTACCTGCTTGCCAGAGTCATAACAATTTCTCATGTGCTGTGCCGCTGCCTCTGTCGCTGTCGCTGTTGCCGCTTTCTTTCGGAAAATGTGGTCCAGTCGGATAGTCTGGCGCTTTGCCAGTTGTCGCCTTTCAGTCAGGACGGACAGCGTTGCTGTTTTGGCATTGACTCTAAACTGCCAACACCATATCCAAGACCGCACAAAACGAGGTGTTATCCAATAATATACAGTTTATGTTAATATGTTTGAAAACTTTACTGAACTTCAGTATCTTTAATAGCTTAAAAATGGCCAAGACTTGCACTTATTAAATATCCCACTTTCATTATTACTTGTAACTACGAATGTTTGTATTAACCCTCGCTCAGGAAAAGCAAGTTTGAACAGGCCAGGCCACTTTTCCTTTGCGCTGACCGTTAGTTTCTCGCCTAGGCATTTCATCGCCTTAATTAAAAGCTGCATTTTATTTGTAGCAACTTCAAAGCCATTGAAGAATTTAAAGAAACATTGAGCAGTGAAATTCATGCTGTTAATTATTGATGCAAACAAGCCCAGATCTGAAAAACTCCCCCCAACTTTTTAAAACATTTTCTTTGAACTTAACATTGAGCTTTTATTTACAGTTAGCGAAATAAATATGCTTATAGGAATGCAATAACAAAGACCAAGCTTGGCCCGACCTGTCTCGACCTGGCCATCATCATTTAACTCTTAACTCTTTTGTTGCTGTGTCGGCGTCTCGGCCGGAATGTCCTTGCCGGTGTTACGGCCATAGTAACCATTGTAGGCTGCCTCCTGCGGATCGCCGAAGCTAATAGAGTTGCCTCCCACTTGCGGCTGTTCCGGGCCCAGATTGCTCTTGCTGTAGTAGTCGCTGTATGGTTTGGCAAAGGTGGGCTCTTGACGGTAGTAGGGTCCGGGACCACCTCCTTGACCGCCATGACCTCCCTCGTAGTGCTCGTGATGATGATAGTAGGTGGCAGCGCCAACGCCCTGGGGCGTGTATGCGGGGAAAGTGTTCTTGTTGCCAAAGAGGCCAGACAGGCCACCGCCAAAGGCACCGCCCACTCCGCCTGGTGGACGGCAAAGCTTAAAGTAGGCAAAGAGTCCGGGCAGAATGATGGCAGCCAATCCAAGTATCTTCTTGAGACCCGCAATGCCCAGGATGAAGGGCAGGAAGAGCAGCAGCTTCAGCTTGAAGATCTTCAGCACCAACAACAGAGGAAGTACGAGTTTCTTGAGCTTCTTGCGTGCTATATAGAAAGTGAATCTGTTAGTTCTGGACATGGACATAATGAGCACTTTGTACTTACAGAAGTGTCCGGCACGTTGGTTGTCAACGACATCCAATTCATCATCGATGTCGTTGCCTATGAAGCGTGCCTCATAACGACCAGCCTCAGTCAGCTCCTCCGGCCACTCCACCTCCAAGGCAGTTGACTTAATAAAGCTACAGAACAATATGAAGACACAAGAACCCGTTTTAAAATAAAAATTTTCATACTTTATGCAGAAGCGTGTGAATTATTTAGAAGCTCTCTCAATTAAAAGTGTTGCGACCCACATTAATTCATTTGACCCTCTTGACGAGAGGCTTAAAATCATTTGCCTAATTGCGAAAGACTTAATGTTCGGCAACTTACCGTTCGGCACGACGAAGAGCATATTTCACGAGCAGATTCCAGTCATCGTCTTCGGAACGAGGCTCCTCGGAGTACTCAAAAGGCTCCTGCAGCAGCGAACGCTGTTGAGTTTCAGGCAGACGCACCACGCGGGCAAAGTCGGAGAGGCTGTGAAATGGGCCAAGAGTCAGTATGGGATGGCCATAGGTGTTACCGGTTATAGGACTTACCGATACTGATCCTTGTAGAAAATCTCATCGAATGTGTTGAGTGCCTGTGTCTTGAAGCACTCGGAAAGATCGCCACCCAAGCAGTTGCTGTTAGTGCGTGCCAGATACGAATCATTGTCATTGCCAAGCCCGAAGATGCTAAGGATAGATGAGCGACCTCGCTCCTCACCTACACCCGGCTGTCCGGTCTGTTGTGGCTGCGATTGCTGAAACTGCAACGTCTGCTGCTGTTGCTGTTGTTGCGGCACAAATATCTGCTGTACGTTGTTGGACGGCTGCTGGTCCGGCAGTCGAAGTCCATCGCCGGCAACAAGGCCTGTACCGCAACAGACGATGACGATTAGTAAAGCAAGCGCTCTCAATGCCATGGCTGCAAAGTGAAAAAATTAAAGACACGTTTGTTAGCTCCTAGCCGAATTCTTGAGAGATCAGTTAAATAAAACAGAAAAAAATTTTCGGTTAATTGGCGCTCAATCGGTGTTTTCTCTGCGATTGATGTGTCGGCTCTGAAGTTAAGCGATGCAAACGACTCTCAACACGAGTCAAGCAACTGAGCGTGGTCTTCATGTTATGGATTTTCTTTTGGCAACTTTTACGGTCTGTCCATTGTTTGTTTATTGGCTAAGCTGATTGGCTTTTAGCAGTTATGGGCTCGGCTCACAGATGACATACTTTTCAGCAGCTCCAGTGAATCGCGATTGCCATGGCCATTGCTAATGGTGGCAACTGTTTTTGACCGCCTTCTTCTTACCTCTTGCAATTATTTGTGAACACGTAATAACTCTCACTTTCTGGCTAAAACTCACAGTTTGCTCACATGTGTAGCCGAGCTTTCTGCAGCTTCGACGCCGAATTTCAACTAAAAACAAACTTGGTTGGCCAAAGTGAAATGCATTGAAACCGGTTTGAAGCCTCTTAACCCTTCGGCAGCAATGAGGCGGCAAAAGTAAAATATACGTAATTGAAATTGTGTTAAATGCATAAAGAGCAAAGCTAATCAACTATAAAAAAAAGGTTTCACAGTTTCGTATAGTCCTTAGGCCTCCATCAAGAAAGCAGGAAGGCTTGACTAATTCAATAATGCTGCTTATTCGATAGTACTGAAATTCAATAGGTTTTGCGGATTTAGGTCATTTTGTCTAGTGTCCGGTTGGAATTTAACAAAACTTCTCTTCAATTTACATTGGTGCTTTTCCTAGATATGTGGGTCATATTATACTATATTGCTATGACTTCTATTTGCTATAGTAAACAATTTTATTCTTGTAGCATTTAACGGCTTCATTTCCACTATTCGTTATTGCTTGTGTGTCTATTGTGTTGCTGTTTGTTGTTAAGGGGTCTAAAAAATGCGAGTTAGTTAAAGTACAGCATAGAAAACCCGATTGAATATTAGTTTATAGAAACGATTGCAAGAGAACGCCCTAAGATATGCTTTAAATAAAACATTATGGCAAGTAAAATTGTTTTTAGCACCAATTTCAAGCAGTCAAAAGTAGGCAATAAAATGATTATATTTAATGAGAATTAAAATATTCAGAGAGTGCCCCAAAGTATGCTAAATATATCACAGCAACGGCAATGACCCTTGTTAGCATAGGGCGAAAAATTCCATTCGATTTAAATACAAAATAAATTATGTAAATGAAACATTAAATAAAAATTAATTACTTTCATGTAAAATGGTTCCGATAAAGCTCAGATATATTCGCTTTAAATCATGGGATCAATTGCAAAACTTATCACTATTGATTTTACAACATTTTGTCGCGGATTGCATTTGTTTTGCTTTCAAATTAGCATTAATCATTGAAGGTCAATGAAATATGGAGGAGCCATCAGCATTTCTCAATTTTTGTCTATAAGCATATGCAAATGTATGTTATTGGCCAATTAATTTACAATCATTATTCCACATTCGAAACATTTATTTGAATGTATGTACATCAATATACATATAAATATAAATGTACATATGTTTAAGTATTTATTGTTACAGCTGTGACCACTTTGATTTGTATGGCTTTTCTTATATCACTTTTCTTTTCACATGTTACACAATGCGTCGCACTTCATTTCACTTTACTTTAATACCTCTTGCGTTATTTATTTACCTTTTGCTGTTTCCTATAAATGCTTGAGGTGTTTGTGTATATCCTTAACGTCTCACTTAAGACGACTTTGTCTTCAGCTGGCTTACAAGCGACTGTGCCGTTGCTGTTGGCCGGCAAAGATTTTATATTAAATGCGAGAAGTGACGAGAAAGAGTGGCAAGCAAAAACGCACAAAACAAAACAAAACACAATCAACATACAATGGCCCATGCCAGAGCAGATCAGAGCAAGTCAAGCCACACTCCAGCTCCAGCTCCAACCTACAATGATGATGGCCAAGAGGCACTCGCGAGTCGTTCGATCGACGTTCATGATGACGAAGAGACGTCAACACACTCCAACTTGCGGTAGGTTGGGGTTAGCCCAGCGATCTATGTATGTATATACATACATATGTAGGTCTGTGGGCTGTGGCGTCAACGACATGCGTCCGGCTGGCTGGCCGAACTCTAGAGCGCCTTGAGAAAATCCCAAAATTATTGTGGCGTATGTCGAGGCCTTGGGTTAAATTCAAATTTTGATTTAAAGAGCCAACACCGTCGACCGATGAGTCAGAGCATGGATCAGAGGGAAAACGTACGTCACAGCCAGTACGAGATAGTTACATAATCTCCCAACACAGGTAATAATCACTTTTACTGTTTAACTGGAACTGGTTTGCAATCGCCCACAAAAGCCGAGATGTATTTTGTTTACGCTTTAAAGTCATGGCAAAATGTTAACAAACTTTTTTATGCAACACATAATCCAGAATTCGCATATCTGGTGTCTGATGTTATATTTGTTGGGATAAAAAATGCAGTGTCTGATTTACCTCATAGTGCAGTCAGCGTATGTGCCACTTTTTGCTGGAAAATCCCTGAAAAGCCAAAAAACAAAACGCAGAAGCACAGCTTAATTTTGGAAACTCCTGAATGTTACACCAGTTGTAGTTGCAGTTGCGGTTTCTGTTGCCGTTGTCATGAGGAAATTGCCAGGTTTTTCCCATTTTCATTGGGGAGTTGTGTCTGTGCAGAATAATACAAGTTAACTTAAACAGTAATTACCATAGAGCTCGAGCTCTATAAGCGACTCACAGTTGGCAACTTTAAATCCGAAATGTTAGACTCGAGTATGACAATGATGATGATGTTGGTTGGACATGTGTGGCAGCTACAATTGCAATCCAATTAGCCGCTTCTCGCTTTGTACTTACAACAACAGAAAAATACTAGGAGAACTGTATTAACAAAGCGATTGAGCTCAGTTAGTGTAAAGCAAGAAAGACCTTTCAACGTCTACAAAACTTTTACTTTTTTTTTACTTATTTACTGAACTGACAGGTACGCAAAAGTAAAAACATTGTGTTTAAAGGCTACAAGATAATAAGAATTCAAAGCTCAACCAAGGTGAACTTGACTTGAAACCATTTATTCCAGATAGATTTCCCACATTAAAGATTAAAGTAAAGAAAACACATGTTTTGATTAAATATTTAAATTAAACTTTAATGGTTATTTAGGATCTTAAACAGCTTTAAACACTTCTGCTGACTAACTTGATAACAATAATAAATAAATAAATAAATATAAAAATAAATAATAAATCAAATAAATAAATATATTAAGTAACTCAGCTAAATGGCTAACATAACAGCAAATGCTTTGCCGGTTAATTAAACTATTAAACACAATTTCTATTTACAGCACACTAATTAAAGCCCCAACACAAGCAACCGCCACCTGACGACCTCAAGACAGCTTTTGACAGCAATCTCTGGTTCGTCTGATGAACATGCACAGACACATAAATATGGATATATATATACGTATATATGTATGTATATGTATGTACATATTTATGTATGGCTAGGCTATCTAAAGTTAAATTTGCATAATTACAGCTCCAGGCCTTAACACCTCTGATGTGCGCTGACGTGACTTTTGCGAACTTTGGCTTTTCCCTACGCCAATTTACGAGCCTGGACCAATTTGTTGATGTCGTTGTAGGTGGAGAGCATTGCTGGATTTTCGAAATCCTTAAATTCCTTGCATTTCACAAACGACTGCTCACAGTCGATGCCATCCTGGCCATCCTTCGCGGCCCGCATGTACTTAAAGAAGCGCAAGATATCCGGATTGTCAGACGTGGGCTTTCGCAGCTCATTCAGTTCCCTGAAATTGATGGCAAGTTCAAAATAAATCATTTAGTTTGATTTGCAAATTAGTTGCATACTTTCAGGCACCCAAGATACTCACCGACTTAGCTGGGCGGACACAAGATTACTATACGGAGCATACTTTGCGGGATTCGCATACATCAGACAAATGAGCTTTTCGCGACAGTTTTCATTCTCCGAGTTGAGCTGCAGCTGTCCAAAGACCGAGTCCAGTCGCGAGAGGAGCGGACTGTAGAAGGGATCGTAGTTCGACAGGAGCAGAGATGAGTTTGGCACCTTTTGGAAGCTCTGGAATGTATTCATGTTCGCAGGCGATGGTGGCTTCTTTGCCATTCCAGGTGCAGCCATTCCAGGGCTAGAAGATCCCCCCGAGAGGCTTTGTGAGTTCTTGAATGATGCTGCCCCTAAACTCTGTAATGCACTTATATAAGTATCCTGCATTTGCTGCTGCCCGCCGTATCGGGAAAGCGTTTGTTGACTCAACGAGTTTGCGTTGAAGGGCGTGAATTGAGGATGCTGTTGTGAGGCTTCTGCAATCGAATGAGATGAGGTTACGGAATTGAATCATTAATAGGCGATTTGACAAACCTCCATTGTTTTCATAGCCCACATTCGTTTTGCCATCGTCTCCCAAGCTAAATTTGTTATCGTCATCAAAGTTAACGCTGTTGTCCCTGAAGTCCAACTCCTGTGGCGGCTCCATGGGACGAACAAAGAGCGGAATCGAGCTGGCCGAGCCGGAGGTGATGCCTATTGATGAATTGAGCAACTGTAGTAATCTCATTTAGGCTCGGAGATGAAAACAAACTACACTTACCCTTGCCAATCAGCCGGCTAACACTACCAATGATAGTGGGCAAAAACATGGCGAACAGCAGGCTCTTTAGGACTTGCAGTCCCATGTAAATGGGCCACATAATCTTCTTGAGTCCTGCAGAGAAATTAATTCATCAGTAAATCCATAAGCCGAAGGCTAATCCTACTTTCAGCTTACCAGAAAAAAACAAAAGTCTCGCACTTTGCATCGCTCGAGGAATGTTGAGCTCCACGTTGGCATCCTCCAGCACGCTCCGTTCCCGCCTTTGTGGTTTCTCTGTTAACGGCTTTGTATGATTCGGCTGAAGAGCTAAAACCAAGCCTGGCATTGGCTCATATTTGCCCTGCGTAAAAAACTGTTCCACATACTCCATTAACAAGTCCTCCAAGCCCTGCAGTTCATTGTGCAGCACAGCGGAACTTTCGTTGCTGTTGCTGTTCTTTTGGCTCTGATGATGGCCTACAGGTATTTTGGCTGATCTCTCAACCGGTTTGGCAGTACTCGTTGTCACCGTTATAGTTTCTGCCCTTTTGGTTGGCTTTGTGCTTATTTTTCTCGCCTCAATTGGTTCTGCCCTTTGTGTGTAATCATTGCGCTTCATTGCAACGGCAAGACGCAAATCGCTTTCGCTCTCCATGGGCTGAAAAACTCGGTACTGTCCCGATTTGGTGAACACATTTTGCGAGATGAACTCCGGACTGATATCAATGGGCATAATGGGCAGGAAGGTGTTGTCATCGTTTCGGGCCAGACCTGTCATCGTTGTCAGTGGTTGACTGAAGGATGTGTCGCTAGTTGCTCTTATCGTGGTTGTGGTTGTTGTTGTGTTTCTTCCTGTGGCTGTTGCTGTTGCTCCTGTTAAAGTGGCATCTCCCAATTGACAGAAAAGTAGCAATAAACTGCATAACAGCGGAGTGCATCTTCGTTTTCTGTGCGTGTTTGCTTTTAATTTGGACTGACGCCTGCCATTTCCATCGCCTTCACGTTTGTTTGCTTTACTTAACATTTTCATTACCTTTTTGTTGGGTCTGTTGTTGTTTTTCTTTCTCGTGTTGCCGCTGCAATTGCATGCCACAATTTCACTTGCTTGGTTTTTACTTCAATGTTGCACGTTCTGCTCGACGCTGTAATGGAATTCAAAGCGTTCAAATTATTTTACTGCTTATTTTTTTATTTATTCTTATATCTATCGGAAGAATGAACAATTACTCAGAGCTGTGGTTCACCCCTGAATAAAAAGCTGTACACAGCACGTGCGTGACAGGCTGCCAATTGTGACCTTCGTTAGACGCCCACAACATCACTGTGGTACTCCTCACACCCACTAATCATCTTGCCCAACACCAGCTCACAGAACTTCCCACTTTTCTGCTCTCCATGACTTTTAAAGGTATTCGTATTCGTGAACGCTGCGTTTTGTTAGGCGTTAAACAAGCAATGCACGTCGGCGACGTCGACTTTTTATTTGTGTTTGCCGGCGACGGTTTCTGACACACCATGAACAGACGACAGACAGACAGACAGACGTATCCAGAGCGAGCAGCTCTCTGAGCGAAAAGTGAAAATGTACACACTTTGTTTATATTTGCACGCCAAGCATTTCAGTTAAGCTGCAGAGCGCAATGTTTGCTGCTTGCCTCTTGCTGTTTGCCGTTAGCGCCTCCAACGCATATATCACGATATTTTCATGTTGAATTTTCACTTTCATTTTCACAAATGGCGCTTGTCGTATACATAATAATAAATACTTTAAACAGGTATTACAAAATCAGAACCCATAAATGCATTTATCTGCTTCAGAGATCTTTTGCTGAGATCTTTATTTTTCATTCGTAGCACTCTGAGACTTTTAAGATGTGTGTATAATATGGTAACTAAGCTGTTCACAGAATATTGTGTTATTATTGTAACTTATCTATTGTTAGATAACGATAATTTTTTTTATTTATATGTAGTAGTCCGTAGTATCAGTATTTTCCACAATTATTAGATGAAGACACTGTCGACTTGCTTTAATTTGAACAACTAATTATCTCACAGTTAAATGTGTATCAGTATGTAAATATATATGTCTAAAAGCAAGTAGCTATATATTAATATTTCAATGCATGCTGCTATCATTTATCATTGAAGTTTCCCACGCTACTCATTTTGGCTTTAACTTAACCACCAGAAAATATTTTACGAAAACACATCAAATGGTTGCTTAAGCAGCTTTAGTATTTCTCACTCTTAGTGCATTCTATTCTTATATTTAATTATTCAAAGTCTGCACGTTTCGGGGTACTCGTAATGTAGAGCGCTCTACTGCGTGTACACTGAACACTCTACACCCTACACTGTACATGCAAATGAGCTGCCACTAATAAAACTAGAAATTACAACAAAAATTTGGTGGCAGAACAAGCTAACGAGTGATTATCACGCTGTATATGTATATGTATGAACGAATATTCGTGGATATCTTCATCATCAGCATCTCTGAGGGTTACCTGGCTGCAACTTTTTAATTTGTGCTCCGACAGGCTTCATGCTCTAATATTCTGCCCTCATATGATCGCCCAGACAAGGCAAACTTTGCTTACGTTGTTGCAGTTATCTGGCAGAAGCTTTTAATCAGTTTTGCTTTTGGTGTTTTACTTTTACTCATCACAATTCTGTTCTTCTACATCCAACGCAAGTTTCCCAATTAATTCATAAAACTTTTGAAACTTCTGACAGCCGCCGCTCAGCTGCTCTAATGCAAATTGATGGAATTGGAGCATAAGTCGCGTCATAGTCGTCGCATATGAATGTCATTAACTTTATATAAGAGCACAAAGAGCTATAGGCTATAGGCTAAGAGCTTTAGTTTTCGGGTTTTGTGGGGTTAATAAGCTTGCTGTCGGGATTTGCGACACGCTCATACACAGTTGACGGTAATGGAACAAAGTACAAAAGTTGGACAACACCACAATCATCAACAGCAGCAGCAAGTTTGGATAACCAGTTGTCAAACAGCGTCAAGTTAGCGGTCAAAAATGGTCATAAACAAGGCATTTGTAGCCACAATTGCCTCGACCACAACATTTGGTCTCTTAGAAGGTGACATAACTGTAACAATGAATTCAACGCGGCTTAGAACCAGTTACCACAATTCAGTGCAAATGTTCATGTAACTAACCGACCTGTGAACTGTCTAAATCAACAAGACAATAGTCTTGAATAGTCTTGGATACTATAGACAGTCAAATAAGATTTTATTTCTTTTACTAAATTCACATGTGAAGTTTATCCATTAACAGAATAAAGATACTTTGGCTTTAAGAAGATTCCTTGAATATATGAAACCAGTGCTTATTAAAATATGTACACCTCGGTTCTGGATTCTGCTTGGCGTATGCTTTTTTTATTTTATATTAATTTCCTGGTCACGTCGACCCTTGTTGCGTATAATGCAATTTCTCTGTGCGTCAAGTGAAATGTTGTTTTCGCCAATTAGTTACCAATTTGGCCTGCAGCACGGGGCCATTAAGCAGTGATTGTTTTTTTATGTTTTGGGGCGTCGTCCCGTACGGCTGCCAATCAAACAGAGTGATTTGTATGCGTGCTAAGACTTGAGTTTGAATTTTGCAACCGCTGATATCACTGCCATGATATGACTTTTTGTATTTGATACTGTGTTTCGCTGGGATTTAGCGAGTTTTAGAAAGTTACATCTACGAAGCATCGTGTGGGGTCATTAAATGGCGTCAATTTCATACCGTAAACTCAAATTAAATTGTTTGCCTTCAAATGAGCTGACAAATTACGCAATCGCTGTTTATACGATGTGCGTGGTAATTTGATCAAATTACATTTGCAGACAATTCAATTCCATGCTCAAAACAGCGTCACATAAATATTTTTGTATGACATTAACTTTGTTAAAGGGCGTCAGCCTTGAGATCAACTTCCCTCAAACTCTTATTTCGAGATTGGAATTGACAAAGTGTACTAAGCACAGATTGTAACTAAATATTCATATCCACATGGCCTGCATCTGTCGGAAGCGCACTCAAACTGGTGGCAATGGAAGTGGTAGTAGTAGTGGTTGGTAGTGCCAATGGCAGCATTGAAAGTTGCTGCATCTGCTCATTTTCAGTCCGTCCTCAAAGCGAGAGTTGAAAATCTGCACAAGCAACAGCAGCCAGCACCAGACATTTATGCGTTAATATAAGTAAAATGAAAGTACGATGTTCGAACGAGTGCGAGTAGCACTTTGAGTGTATCTTAAAGATGTGCCACTCTTACATTTCACCAACTCATACCACATTTACACGCCCGACTGAACCAACTTATTGCGACAGTTACAGATACAGTTTTGAAATCAATAGTCTGTGAAATATTCCCTATTAATTGTAGATGTAGATGCAGTAGCCTGTAAAACAATGTTATTATACTTTTGCTGACACCAACAACAATAACTTGAGGGAAACAAAAACAAAAGCAATATCAACAATAACTATAACGATGAGTGTATCTGTCGGTGACTTTCTTGTGGGCGAATGACGCAGACACATACCAATTTTTAAAAAGAAAGTGTCAAATGAATTTGATGGCTGCGTCGTGCTCCTCCAAACTGTGAATTGAGGTAGGCCATCTGTTAAGTGCTTATATAACAGCGCATCTTCAACATCTCATTACAGCGATACGGAGCTAGCTTAATAGCGACCGTGGCAGCCTCAGACCCAGACCCAGAGTCAACCTCAAACTCGACCAAATCAGAAAGATGGAGAGAGAAGACAGGAGAGAGGAAGGAATTGAAAGGGAGAGTAAACGAGACTTGAAAGCGGAGACAGTGAACTGTTAACAATCGCCTGAATTTTGTTATGTTGTTATTATTATTATTATTTGACTTATGACGGTTATGTGTAACATTTGTTAATAATTGTCTGCAACGAGCGTAAAATTTCATAAATATTGCCGCTTTATTTCTATGAGTTGTAGATGTCATTATTCAATTCAGTCATAATGTTATAGGAACCCAAATTTAGCATTTAATATACACATTTATAATGTGTATTTAGAGTTTACCTGTTGTATAATGACAATCAGTTGAGCGGGCTGTAAAACTATGTAAATTGAATTATTGCGCACATTTTATTTGAAGAACTGTGCGGAATTCCTCTGGCTAAAAAGAATTTTATCGATTTTTTAAGTATCGGCAACTTTCGTTTTATTTATTCGTAGTTGTGTTTCTTGTATGGAAATTGGAATTGCAATCAGTGTATTTTTTTAATATTATTATGTTGCCTTGGTGAAATGCTGCACTGGCTGGCTGTATAACTGACTGACCAATTGACTCACTGGGTAACCGACAAAAACCCGTTCACTTCACGTTAGTTTGATTGAATACACTACTTGGAACACACTGTCAATGCAATTGTTGCGTTTTGTTTTCACTTCAGATCACATTCAAAGCCTGCTTTAATCCATCGAAGCTCATGGCAATGATTTGTATTTTTTTTGGCATTTATTTTAATCGATGTGTAACTGAACCGCAACAGTCTGTATATTGGATCAGTTTCATTTATTTTGTGCTTTCGAAAAATTTCATTCGCGGCAGTGACTGTGTCTTAGTCTTCGACTGCGATTGCGATTGCGACTGACGTGGAGCTCGCCAAGAGTTGGACTGTCGGGCGAAAGCCAACGGCTGTGAAGTCGACGGCGGGTGCGATCAACCAGTTTGCCGAGTTGCCGCAACGTAAGACGTTACGTTTCCGTTATCGTAGAGAGTCACACCGGATTGTTTAACGGGAGCTTTGGTTATAGCTGCTTAAGAGCAATGTCGCAGCGTGACATTGACGTCGTAAACAGAGTGACAAAAACAACGACAAAACGTCAGCGACAATGGTTTTCTCTTTTACTCGGAAAATTTAATGTTAATGAAAATCTGAGTGTAAAAAAAAAACAAGACAACTTATCGCTGTGCTGAATTGCTTGTCCATTTCTGAATGTAACATCCGAAGATTATAAATCTTTTCAACATGATAAACAATAAGTGACTCAGCCCTAAACAGTAAGTTAAAATTTATCCCAATTTCGTTTTTTATTCGCAGAAACCGACACTGGAAGCAGCTTCTGATACTTTATCAAGTACTTTTGACAGCAAGGCAAAACATGCACGGTCAGACTTTTAAGTTTTAATTTAAGCGCAATAAAATTTCTCAAAATACTTAAAGTCAAATGTCGGTGTAAGAACTTAATCAAGAATTTCTTGTTGACATTTTTAACATTTTTACCCTTAATTAAGGTAAATAAGTGGAGCACAGACTTTGATAGAGTATTGGGCATTATTTATTTATTGGCTTGTGAACGAGTTTCTATGGCCGGCTTTTGGCATGAGAAAGTTGCCGTCTAGAATTGGCCAACTAAGCGGCACATTGTTATTAATTTCTAGTGACAAACGTTGCCATTGAGCTGTGACTAACGACAAGTAAGAGAGGCATCCTCCTGCCCCGTACATGACAACAATAATTCAAAAGACACAAAATCAAATAGCAAAACGAAATGAAAGCTAGTTTATGGAACCGCAAAATCAATAACCGTCCGCTCCCAATAACTACTTACTTATGGTAACAATGGTCGTGCAATGTTTTTGCCCGAATTGGGACCATCTTTTGAGGGACTCATTGAAATTGAAATCTACAATGTTCCACAAAGATGCACATACCGGTATTGGGATGGAAGGGTATTAACGCGTGTAAATGCTCTGGCCCACTCTTGTGAAAGTGTCCAAAATTCATTTAGCGTATACTAGCCAGAAAGCTGACAACTGCCAAACCAAAGAAAGTACTTAAAAATCTCATCTCTAAAACTGACGTATGTTTATCACTTGTCAAGTGAATCTTCATCTTTTGTGATGCTGCTTTTAAACTGCCAAAGACCTATTACGTGATGAGATAGATTTCAATTCGATGTTATAGCCACATTTGGTATGCATTAACGCTTCCCCAGTTAGCTGATGAATCTGATTCGGTTGGCCAATGTTGAACTTTGTCAATATTTGCGAACCTTTTTCTATGAATTTCATTTCTTTTATTAATTTCACTTTTACTCATAAATATGTTAATAATTTGCTCACGCTCGCTTCTCTCTGGTGGCAATGCTTGACCTCTGGCTTGCCCGCGCCTTTGTCACATTTATTTTCATAACAAATCTTGGTCGATTTTTTGTCGGCCGATTAACACTTAAAGGCCCAGCAGACAAGTAATTTTAGAATGCCTTGACAACCGCTTGAGTTATGTAATTTGCCCAAGAAGAAAGTTAAATAACATATCATTGTACTTTCCATTGGTAGACAGAGATCTCATAAGGCCCAAATAAATTTTAGCATGGTGCCGACAGTGCTCGTTAGTGACAACAGAAGGCATGACCACACCTGGGTTAAAACAAATAAATAAACACTTTCACATGTTACAAGTGCAAAGTAGCGTAAAGCTCGGACAAATGTTCGACGCAAAGATACTCTGAATACCCCATAGACTATACAGTAGCTGAAACGAAAATTTGCGAAAATCATCTTCATGTAATACCAAACTGTCATAGTTGGCCTGCAAGTCGAGCAGCTATGAACACCTTCACAAATTCATCAAAGACAATTTTAATTAAATTTGTTCACGCTGTGGGAACCTCTCAAATTTTTTTTTTTTGTGTGTGTCATCGGTCAAGTTTAAGTCACACGGGGCCTAAGATACATGTGATGATGATGACTCTTCACGCTGGGTGGTAATCTGCGTTGCATGCATTATTAAGACATTACACTGAACACATTTGTAATAAGACAATCAATTAAATGGCGAGTATTTCAACCGGCCAATTTAGACGTGTCATTAGCCAACTTTGACTTTAATTGAATCTAGTTGGGCCACTTTCTTGGTCTACAGTGATTCTGATTGATGAGCCCCAGCGCAGCTCCATTTTCGTGTATTTGGCAACACATTACAAGGTAGGCTCAAAATAGAACAGCGGACGTGACTGTGGGTATATAAAACCAGTTGCTCTCGGTTTTCTGTCATCTGTATATACATAAGTATTCATACTGCATACTACTTATATTCGTGTGCTCGTAAGTATTTATATGTTCGTATAATCACAGTGGGCACACATTTGAGTCATTTAATGGGCCATTGCTCTCAACGTTAACAGCATCAGCAACATCTTTAAAAGGCCGGAACTTGCTGTCGAAGGTTAAAGGTTATGTATGTAGCAGGTGTGACTAGTCTCGTCACGAACTTTCTTGGTCAACTGCCCTCTTCCCGTGTAATGAAATACAATGGTTAAATGGAGGAGACATCTTCAATCCTATGTAATAAAAATGTATGTCGGCTTGTTATACCCTGTGCCCATTAAAAATGGATATAATGGTTTTGTTGAAATGTTATTTAACAGGCAGAAGGAGGCGTGACAGACCCCATAAAGTATATATATTCTGAATCAGCATTAACAAAGGAATCTAATTCAATTATCATTCAATTAAAAATTAAGAAAAAAATTTGTTTCGAAATTTCGAAAAACGATAAGGGGTAACACTACATTTTCGAAAAAAATCATTTTTTTCAAATGCATAAAATTTAATTGTGGAATGAATTGTTAGGTTAAATTATGATTAAAATGACATTTCGCTTGAAAATCGGTTCAGTTTTGATCAAGTTATGGTAGTTGAAAGACCGAAAGAAAAAATAAATAAATATTCTTAACCTAAATAAAAATATGACTAAATAATAATTAAATTACAATTTTTATTTTATGTAATAATTATAATATAGCAAATATTTAAAATTAAACAAAAGACAGAAGTAGAATGTGTAAGTCATACTAAAATTTGACAATCATTATTTAAATTAAATTAAATAATAGATTTAAGCAGCGCATATTTTTATGCATATAGTTAAATACGGATTACGTGTCACGTCGACAAGGGAGAACAGCTTTACTAAATGACAACAACTTGCTTAAGTTAAAAGAAGCTGGTTTCATCCTCATTTCTATTCTTACATATTAAGTTAAAATTCATATTTTTTATATTTATAAGTTCTTTTCTTTTCTATTTCTGTTCCATTTCTTTACTAGTCTATATTTGATTAGGTTCTAATAACGCCACGGACAGCCCTCAGCTGTGAATAGGGACATAGCTAGCGAGCAGACAAATAAAAGTCCCCCATCGTATCGGTGCCGTTATTAGAGAAAAGGCTTTCATTTTCTTTAAATAAAAATTTGTAGTTCCTAATTTAAGTTATAAAATGTTGTTAATAAATAAATAAATAAATTACCCGGCATTGTCCGTACTTTTATATTCATAGACTTTTGTATTAACATTACTCAAAACAATGATATTAAATCCCATTGTTTATCTAATCTTGTTTTAAAATTATCCATAACATAGATAATAATACCCAATGTTATTTCAATTATGTTGCAAATTATTTGAAAAAATAAAAATGAATACCCAATTATACCAAATTAAAAGTCTTTTTTACTGATTGGTTTTTTGATAAGATAGATTCAAAATAGATCTATTGCAAGCGCAAGTAAAAGGTCAGTATTCGATCAAATGTAAAAGGTAGTATGGAAATATAGAAAATATTCGACACATTTTGAATTTTTAAAATAATCAAAATTCTTCATCATAATTTTGAAATTAGAGAAAGCCGAACAGCTAAATAAAACAGGAGCGCAGAAATTAGCAAAAAACGATCAAACTTTATTTAACTCATATTAAACTTGAGTGAAAATATGGCCTTGACTTTCTGCTGCTCACGTTAAAATTGAGTGAAAATGTTATCTTAAGCTGATTTCTGTTCGCCTGGTATTTTTGTGGAATTTTCGGTTGCGGCGAGCTGTCGCAAGCTCACACACATTCATTTTTTATACTTACTTATACTTACCATCAAAAGTCAAAAAGAGTCAAAATACCAGCTGAAATACTAGGCGAACAGAAATGAGTAGAAAGTAATTTTATTCACATCATATTTAAATTCGGTGAAAATATGACCTTGAGTTACTGAGCTGAGTGAAATTGCTCCTGTTAGAGTGAATGCTTGAGCGACAAGTAAATTTAAATTTTTTGCTCTAACGACATACTGTAAATTCTGTTTGCCTGGTATTTTTTAAATTTCCTTCAGTTAGATCCTGCAATTTTTTAAAGCTTCCCCATCTGAAAATAAATTCCTTTCCGTAAAATAGAAGAAAGCGTTTAATTTTTCAATTTTATATTCAATTTTTTCTTAAAATCCTATCCTTAATGAGTAACATTGATATATGTATAATTTCTATGCTTATCTTCTGATATACGAAAAATGTAAAAATTTTAATTTTAGCATTAATTATAAAATTTATAATTAAATGTGTAAAAGTATAACAAAATTTGATTTTTACTTTACTCTGATTAACTTTAATATATTAGCTGATTTTGTTCTTAAGCAGTGACATCAATATATAATTGCTATGCTTATCTTTTGATATGAAGAGTATACAACATTTTATGATATTAAATAAATACTAGTATTAAGTAAAGAGATTATTTATTTTAATTAAGTCCCTGCTTGATGGTTATGCATCGTGCTCATTGGTTACTGGATATCATTCATCAACATGCA